>CAEFZX010028352.1:0-115938 GCA_903066825.1 Alfaro cultratus
ACATCTTTTTGAAAACAGATATATATATATATATATATATATAATAGATAACAAAGATTTGTAAATTAGACAAAATGG
The DNA here is from genome assembly GCA_903066825.1 of Alfaro cultratus. NCBI lineage: Eukaryota > Metazoa > Chordata > Actinopteri > Cyprinodontiformes > Poeciliidae > Alfaro > Alfaro cultratus. Next base: position 79 of record CAEFZX010028352.1, read on the forward strand.
ATGTTTTTTTGAATCTTATATGTGACATTATTGCGGCTCGCATTTCTTTAACCTTGTTGGTGTATTGACTTTATAGTTAATCTGAAAGTTTTTAAAGAGCTAGCAAGTTGTAGATAATTTAATATTTTATGGTGGAACACCAAAACCTACAGATAAAACGACTGTGTTTTCAGATGGGCGGTGTGGGGTTGGAGTCAGGTGTTAATGGAGGACATAAAGATGCTACATGACAAAATATATCACATGCATAATTATCATTGATTGATTAAATAATAAATACAAGTTTTTAGAATTCTTTTCTTAAAGTCATATTTCCCCAAAAGCATGTACATTGCGTACCTGGAACTTTGACATCGTCTCACTGGAGGCCCATGCAATTTATAAATTTCTTTTAAAGGTAGGTACTGCCCCACTTATATTCCTCTTTAGTGCTGCCACTGCTTGTAAATAATTTTTTGTCTTTTTTTCCACAAACTTTTTTTAGAGTAGATTACAAAAAATATATAATTTGGCTAATTTGAGATTTTATGAAGATATATTTTTTAATCATATAATACTTAAGTTACTTTGTTGCAGCACCAATTTATTGCAGCACCAATTTTTAAAACATACTCTAAATGTTAGGCGAGGAGTTCAGCTGCTCAACTTCAGTGTTTTATTCCCAATTCAATGCAGAGGGGGAAAAAAAGTTTGAAATCAATTTCTACTCTGCTCTAGCTTGAATAGTTTTATTTTTGCTAAAGTGAAAATTGAAAGAAAAAAAACAACGCATTGAAAGATAGCCTCAGCGAGTGTGAGGGGAATCCATTGTGCAACACATAAATGCTGTCATCTTAGCCGCTTGCTTGCAAATTATCATCCACCCTGAAAGTTATTACGACTGCACATTTGTTGCGCACATGCGCTCTGCACCTCTGTGCGTAAAACGTCTATCTGCTGGAATGTTTTTCTCAGTGTGGAAACTGAGAATAATTGGCTTGTCACCCTGGAGTCAATTTGGGCGTACCACTACCTTCCTCACCCATCCTCCAAATGCAGATGTATGATGCAGATGCTATTTTCTAGAGAATATGGCAGTGGCTTTGAAATGTTTATGCAGACCCCATGCTGTTAGGAAAGTACATTTGAAACTTTTTCTTAGCTTTTTTCTTTTTTACTATTTTCTATATAATTAAAGAAGCATATATTTGATATGGAGTTGCGCAGAAAGGATGTTTTCTAGTTAATTATTTTATGGTGCGTTCTCAGGTTTCATTGAGTGCTAAGTTTGTATTTTAAGCTCCTTATAATATCCACAATTCTTTATTTAACAAAAAGCCTAATTAGGGACAGGCATCACGTTTTAGCTACTCAAGAAATAAATACATATTCTCCCATCTTTAGTGCAGTGAAAGGTAGGGTATAATGTAAAATAGAGCCAGATTTTTCTTTTCCTTCAATCCAAACAGTTGAGATGTTTATTATTATTATTATTTTAAAACTTAATTTGTCCATGTTCCTCACAACATGTTCTCAGTCTTTTTCTATGTAGGTTTTTGAGTGTGTTTCTGAATTAGTCGTACTGACTAATAAACGGTTGTGATTTATTTTTTGGATTGTATGTGTTTTAATATCATCATGATTAGTCTCATTCTATTTTTTATAAACACTTAATATATTGTTTTTGATCCACTACGAACTACTCACTGAGCTGCACTGTAAAAATAAATTTTGGAGAGTATTAGATATCCGTCAAGTCTGTTTAAAGTTTTAATTAAGCATATTGGTTTTGAAATGTAATGTTCAAAAATGGTTAAATTCCATGAACATTTGCTACTTTATTTTGGTAACGCATTGTACTTTTAACTGAAGCTATTGCTTTAGTAATCATTTTAAACTTAAAAAGACAAATTTTACTTTTACTATTTCAGTACATTTTGTTGATTAACAAATTGTTTCATTTTAACATGGGAGGACAAATCAGATGAACAAAATGAACAACAATTTAATAAGGTATGAATTTAATTATTTTAAGCGTATTAAACCTTAAAGGTTCATAGCATTACTAAAGTTACACTTCTAAAATATTAGTTAAACCTATTCCAATAAATAAATGCATGTAAGAAGAGTGTTATACCAACATTTTAGTTTAACTGTTTTTTTTAATCAATGTGGTTTTCAGATGGCATACCAGCTGATACAAACTCCAAAGCTTACAAATGTGCAGCTGTTAAATTCTAAAAAGCAGTTCTAAATATGTATCCTATGATTTAGACCATGACTTCATTAAGAAATTAAGATTTCATAAGTGTCCTTACTTTCAAGTTCTATTTGTAGGATCGTTCTTTTAAGGATTTGAAAATAGGTTTAACACAAGGAAGTGGCGGCATCATGTTCTGTTAGTGTTTTGCTGCAGGAGGGGCTGGTGCACTTCACAAAATAGAGAGCAATTATTAGGCAAGAGAACATCAAGAGGAAATACTGAAAGGAAAGTCTGAAGGCATCAGGATGAAAGTTCAAGCTTGTGCACAAATAGGTCGACCAAGTGAACCTAAACTTGAAATCTAATTAGTTACAAAGTGGCTTAAAGGCAACAGAATCAACATTTTAAAGAGCCCAACACAAAGACTTGATCTCAGTCTCATGGAAAATGTGTGTAGTCAACAAACCCGACTCAGTTAAAGCGGTTTTATCAAGAGGAAAGGGCAAAACTGCCAGCTGTGCAAAGCTTATAGAAGGATTCAAAAAGTACCTGAGCAGGTCATGCAGTTTAGATTAAAAATTTTCATAATAAAGCGCAAATATTTTAAATTTGAAGAATGTTAAAGTATTTCTACTTAAAGTAGAAAAGGTTTGATTTGATTTGATGGCAGTGAGAAATAAAAAAAAGGCACGGCACATTTTTTTTTTTACATTTATATGAAAACCTGGATCTAAACGTTGTTAAGGTTAAGATATTCTGCAGCCACACGGTTCTGTGTCTAGCATCATCCGTCACATTACAAATGTGAGAGGAATGTGTTGGGAGTACAAACTGTACACGTTTGAGGCCATAGCTCACCTTAGGAAACTCGAAGGCCCTGAGGCCTTTCTCTCGTTTCCGTCTCTCTGCCGCTGTCTGTGTGTGTGAATCTTGTGGTCATAACTCATCATTTAGCAGCAGAATCAACATTTCTGCCTAAACCCCTGTAATTAGACAAGAATTACAAAACGTACTAGAGTTACTTTAGGTTTTTAACCGAACTAAGTGTCCGGTAATTTACGAAGTTTCGCAAGAAGTGTCTGGACGCTGCGTTTAAGTCTAACCCCCGCTCCAGTGGGCTTGTTCCAGCCGTCAGATGACAGCTCACTCACTGCGGCGCGATTTTCCAATCCTGCGATGATAAAATAATTTGTCAGTGTCAAACAATGTTTGGTCTAATAGAACTCACCTTCCCCGGGTTTTGTGGACAAACAGAGGAGAAGCTGTAATTGTAGATTTGCTGTGTGTGTTTACCAGAGAGTAGACTCCAAAAAGAGGAGCGAGATGGTGGTGGGGGGTGGAAGTGGGAGTGGGAGGGTGATACTCACAGGGAAGCTTTGTGAAGAGTGTGAGCTCTGGAACTGTGATCCTCAAGGGCGAAGCAGCGGAAAACAAAAGCGCACTACAGTCGTGGCCTACATTCACGTTGCGGGTGCTTTCAACGCCAACAGAGCTTATTTTCATACGCCATTAATTGCCTGAATAGATTGCCTGTTGAATTCTTAATATGCTATAAATTCCATGTTTGTTTTTGCCCGAGTTGACAGGCACATTGTGTCAGGCCTTGCCCTGTAATCAGCACTGGCCTTGGAAGAAACTCATTTAGAAAGAAAACCAAACAACAACAAAAAAAAGCTTTCTGTCTTTTTCTCTTCAACTTTACGCTCCCGTGGGCCTTTGTGACCAGGTTTGTGCCTCCGACTCGTTCCTCCGACTACAGATCGGCCCCCTATGGATCCACGGTGGCCTTGTGTTTCGCGCATTAGGCGGACTCTTTGTGCTCGTCTTCCCTATTCAAAACGTGGGCGTGAAAACTGGAGAGGGTCACCAGGCGGCGTGCGGCATTGCCAAGCAGATTATCCTGCGGCGCGGTGAGGAGTTGGACAGCGGTGAAGGGACATTTCTGGCGGGTTTTTGTCTGCCTCAAAGTGCAGAATCATTCACTCCGGGGTTTTTACCTGTAGGAGTCAAACCCCTGCTTCCAATCCATTTTAATGCATAACCAGCAGGGCTTTCCTTTCCAGCTTAATTCGTACGCGGGGACTTTGCATGTTTAAAGCTCTATGCAAATATTATTGGATTTTCCAAGGATTTGGGTGGATTTCCTGCCATGGATTTTCCTTTACAAATGTCTTTAGAAAATAAAGTGAACCTATTTTATTTAAATTCGGTTTAAGGAGGCAAACAAATATTTAGATGCTAAAAATACTGAAGGATCTTCTGAAGTGGGGAGAATATAACTTCGGAATGTTTTTGTGCGTACAACTGCGTTTACTTTCCCACTAATCTTTTTGATGGGAAATTTACTTTTGCTCAGTAAATTCACAGCTTGATCAGCATCAGTGAATTGACTCAGAGGTAGCAGAATTCTATAGATGCAAAGAAGAAAGAGAAAAGAAAAAGGATTGGCGCTATGCATCTCCGTAATGATCTTCTGCATTGTTTTTTTGCACAACCTTGACAGATAGTATATGAACCCAGCCTTGAAAGGAAGCCCTGACAACATCACATCCTTGAGCAAACCAAAAGGCTGTCCGGAATAATGGGCTGCTGTTGCAGTCGTGTCATCCGAGAGGGGAGTCGTATTCAGGAATATGATGAGGTTCGGGGAGTGGAGGGGATAGATAGAGCGGGGTGGGGGGTGTTTGGTTTGCTTGGACATGGCCGTGGTGGCGCCGCACCATCCCCTGCAGACATGGAAAAATGACACTGGAAAGCGCACGAGAAAAAAAGAAGGTAGAGGAAGACTCTCAAAGGTGGCCCAGATGAGTGATAAAAACTTCGAAGAAACCTCGCTTGTGTATACCGTGCTCCTAATTGCAAAAAAAAAAAAAAAAAAAAAAAAGCCCCCAACGGCGCAACAAAGACTATAATCAGATGAGTGGAATTCGAGCAGCACATGTTTTTCATTAGTTGTAAATGTGCTCTCCTTCTGTGTTGGCGTATTTAACTGGGAAGACTTTTTAAATTTTGCCACACAAAATGCTTCCATTTTTTGCATTCAGGACGACAAAGTCCTCCGCCAACATAAGGCGCATGTTTGAAGCCCATCGCCTCACACCCCGAACCCCTCTAAACCCCGGCGTCCTTCGTTTCTATCATAGTTTTGTCTGTTGGTAGCTTTTCTGGCTGGGAGTGGGGTAGGCCCCGGCCTCAAGCTGAAGGCTTGATTACAGTCCTGGCAAGAAAACAGAAAGCTGAGGGGCAGGAGAGATGGAGCAAGATGGTGAAGGTTGGAGTGGGGGTGCTGGAGGGACCTCAGGGCCTAACTGAAAGCAGCTGTGGAGTGAGCTGGGGTGAAGGTCCTGTTTGCTCTTAAAGGGCTATAATGTTCACTGACCTCAGCAGAGCTACAGTGTGAATGGGATAATTTAACCTTACAGGCCATTTTTCTCAAAGAACAGGTTACTTTTTTTGTTTCACAGCTAAAGTAGTGACGGTAAAACCTTTGACTATTGTGTCTATGGAAGAACCAAGGAAGAACCAAGACTGGGAAGCACTTTGAGAATTTCAATTAAATAAATAATTTGTATGAAAACTGTAAAAAAAAAAAAAAAAAACATAGCAGTATTATGTAAAATTGACTTTTTGGAGTTTATATGATGTTATTTCTTCATCATAACCCTTGAATCTCCGTGGCAATCATCCAGCTGTGAGAAACGCCTGGGTATACCTACCTCCGCCTTCAAGGATGAAGCTCTTCCTTTGTGATGGAGCTTCCAAGTTTCACCAAGCAGCCCTCCCACACAACTCCTGCACTCAGCTCCTTCAAACTAGCCAGCGGTATTCAGCAAACACCTGGTGGATCTGTGCAAATAAGTCATATTTGATATATACAGATTTTTTATAACAACTAAAGTTAACATAGCTACTAGACTGTGCTATAAAATGACACCATGTTGCTGGAAACACAATACTGCCTCTTTAAGAACAACATTGTTGGAAACAACAAAGAAATCTCACCTAAACAGTACCTGTCTGACATCAAATTCCATACAAGATCTCAAAAAGCTTATTGCCTTAAGAAGAAATTAGAAACGAAATCAAGGATAGCTAACAGTTTGGAACAGATTACAAAGCCATTTCTGCAATTGTGGGAATCCAGCAAACCAGAAATGGAGAAAACACAGAATATTTTTTTCCATTTGTGAAATGGAGAAAACATTCCACTGGTTGGTTGGTTGGGATGGCCAACCACCTGGGATGACCAGCCATCACCCACATCAACAACTGATCCAGGAGGTTACATAAGAGGGACAACCAGGGACGGCTGGGATAAGACCTCCCTGACGTTTACAATAAAGTTGCTAAAATAAACAACTTAAAATTAAATACTTAAAAATAAATACATTTTAGAAATATTGTATCACATCTTGTTAAATTTTCAACAAACCTAGTGTCAAACTGCCAGGGGAAAATGCTGGGGTGTTTCCAAAGGGCTAACTTCGGACAGCCCCATTCAGTGTTACTGTCTGTCACAGCTCAGAATAATTGACAGGTGTCTAGCCACGCCCCCTCGGTTTGCGGCTCATTGGGGCTAATTTTTGTCAGCCTAGGGCCAGCCCACTGCCACAGGATTCATCCAATCAGGATGGACTTGCCTCGAGCTTGAGAGTGTGTGTGGGCGTGGTTTGGCGTAGACTGAGTAGGTGCGATGGCGAGCAATATTAGCATAAACAAGGTGGATTATTTAGTCCTTTTTCCGTCCCAGAAAAGTCATCAGACTTTAAATAAGGTGAGCCTAATTTAAAAACATGTTGTATCTTGTTTCATTTTATCAGTGTGATTGTACGGAAGCGCATTGCTATCACACAGAAAAAAAAATTCCAAGCACTATCACGTTATAACGTGATGCGTATCTTGTTTAAACGTGACAGTTATCTTAAAACAAGATAACAAGATAACTATCATGTTTAAACAAGATACATATCACGTTATAACGTGATGCTGCTTGGAATTATATATATATATATATACTAGCCCACCCTTCAAATATCACCACCAGCCGCCACTGGGGACAAGCAATATTAAGAGCACTGCAAGTTTCACCTGCCCCTGTTAATGTCAGTGCTTATGATTCAACAATAAAGACGAGGCTAGGCAAAAATGGCAGACATGGGAGAATTTCAAAGTTAAAACAACAGTTGATCAAAAGCAACGCAATGGCCCATCTCACATTTGCCAAACACTTTTGGGAAAATATTCCCAAAAAGTGGGAATATTTTCCCAATGAGTGAAATTGTCATTTGAAAACTTTTGTTGTTGATTTTGCTCAGGTTGTCTATGTCTGAAACTTTTTAAGTGTCACAAATAGGTAAAAACAGAAGAAATCTTTGAAGGTACAAATAATCAATAATAATAAACACGTAAAAATGGGTTTGGCAAAGGCAACAAATGTTTTCCTACTGTTGTGGCTCCCTGCACATCTATTTATGGGCTTTTTTTAACAATACAAATGTTGATTGAGTTTAGCAAAACCTCCAATGATGTCTGGTAGGTAATGAATGAGTTGGTATGAAGGGGAAAGGGAGCTGACCATGCTGAAAGAGTGATGATGTACAGAATTCAGTGTGCTTGGAGACTGAAGCTGAACAGCAGAGCTATTTAAGCTGACATGCATTAATGTCATCACACATTTTTTTATGCTAATGTTGCTTGAATAACAAAACAGATTTTCTACCACAACACAACCACACATAAAGCACAGACCTCTGTAAACTGCTGTAGGTTTGGTTTTGACCAAGTACACAGCAGTGTTGTAGTCAAGACCACCTAACCCGAGACCAAGACAAGATCAACGCCAGAGTGTATCGAGACCGAGACAAGACCAAGACTTTTAGGGTCTGAGACCAAGTCAAGACCAAGACCAGCGCCCCGCTGCAGTGTACGCAGAGCATTACAAGAACAAAGAACGGCTCTCAGTGAGGCTCCAGTCCTATCTTCTTAGTAAAGAGAAGTTCAGAAGACTCGGATCGTTCGTGAATGTCACATCACTGTATTGCAGACTTTTGGACACAGTGTTGTCCTATATATGCGACACGTTAGTCAACACTTCCGCACAATAATTCAGCGCAGTGAGTGACTTTTTTTTTCATCACAAATGCTTATATGTGTCTGTACAGCTAGCTTTGCTAACATCACGTCAACGGAGCAGCTTACTTTTCTTTGAGCTTCTTTTCTAAGTGACAAAAAAAGTTAGACGTAGTCCCACCGTCTGTGAAAGCGAAGAGCTGCTGAATTAGCTCTCGCCATTGGATTTCTTATGATTTATGCAGCGCAATTCTACTACTGACGATTAGACAGACATCTTCTGCCGCTCAACGAAAACCACTGCGCATGTCTGGGAGCGCCGCGTGAGAGTGAAAGGTGGGGAGGGTAACAGAAATACGTAATTGGTAAGTCTCAAGTACTACTACACAGAAACATTTTTTTAATTCAGCTGGAAGATTATCTTTGATCTACAGTTGTAATGGAGGTGGTGGGAACTGTTGCCATTGACTGGTCAGTGCAGCAGTTGGTTACCATGGATACTTTGGATGGTAGCTGGTGGGGAAACGCTGCTGATTAGTGAGTTGCGCTGATTTTAGGCAAGTCCTGCCACTATAGGGCATCAAGAGAGGTGACAGGTGTTTGATATCTTACATCTAAACAAAAATGTTGCTTTATTATTTTGCACTGGACAAGATAAACTAAATTTTTTGTCAATATGTCCTTTAAAACATTTATAATGGCAGAAAAAATGCCCGTTTCTCATGTAGAAAAAAAATACAAAATTAAATTCAATTTCTAAGCAGTAAATAATATCGGCTACCGCTTACGCATATTTTAATGCTGCAGCGCATCCCTGATTATTCTCCATATTACCTCCACCCGTGTTCCCAATCCTGATTCCAGCCCTGTGTTTTTTGGCTTGAAGTCCTCACCAGTTTGCTTTGTTTGTCTCTGGACAGCATAATCTGATTGGCCGAAGAAGAGATTGCTTCCCTAATTGCAGGAAACAGACACAGTGAGAATGTGGCCAAATGCTCCCAGCAGGTGACGGTATCATCACAGGATACCTCCCTGCGACAGCTGAGAAAACTCCTACAGAGGAGAGAGCCCAGGGAGCATTTCACAGCTCTTAAGGTGTTTTAGCAGATCCTGTTGTCAATGTCAGAAAAGACTGAAAAATTTGTTTCAAATAATATATATTTTTCTTTTGCTTTCTTTAGAACCTCTAAAGGGGGACTGAGCTCAAAATTGATCTTGTATTAAATTTAACATACTGTGTCCTTTACAGATCACAAGCTCTGAATGTGTGCAATATAATTACACGTTTGTCGTTGATATTAAAAGTTTATATCCAACATGGAAAAAGTCCATGTTAGCTTCATTTTCCAATTAGGAAGTCACCTAATTTTTACTAATTAGGCAACATTCACAGGCAGTTACTATCTTATTTAAGGACATTAACACAAACAGAGCTAAAGATAAAGTGCATGTCACATTTTTCAGATTTGTATTTGTATTGAAAACAATAATTTTTGTGTCACTTTATAATTATGCACTACTTTGTTTTGTTCTGTCACATTGAATCCCCCCAAATTTACATTGTGAATTATAGCATTGAAGAGGTTTGACCCCTTCCAAAATAACAGGATGAGGGATAAAAATCTTTTACATAGTAAAGTCAATGTTTGTGGATTCACTTTTAAAATTTCTCTGTGCCACAAATAGGCACAAATCTGCCTAAATTTTTTTTTTAGCAGTGCATATGTAAAACATACAAAACTGGGCCCCGTTCATTTTTCTTGATGCTAATTTGATGTCCAAAGCGCAAATATGGAAGAGTGTGGATGCTAACTTCTTCAGTGCTTAGATGATTTCCAATGTGCAAAGTAATTCACAGTTGGTGTTTCCAGACCAAAAGGAGCGCCAACGATCAAGCCAAATCAGATAAATTCCAACGGTTATTAGGTTATTACGGTAATTTCACCCCCGCCGTAGCAGGGAACAAAATTATTCTGAGAGGAACTCTTTTAATAGAGGGTAACTTGCGAAAATAATTTGCTAGATATTGAAAGTTCCTGTTGTTATGGATAAATGAGCAAATATATTTACTCAAAGGACATTTAAAGAACGGTGTTCAATTAAAATAAGCTAAAATATCCATGCGGACATTTGAAACTTAGGTCATAAAGGGTTAAACATTTTGTAAAGGGGGTTTCAAGTGTTCACAGACTTCATCTCTTCATAGGCAGTTTGGTCCCTAATACCAGAAGTTTGCAGTATTCGGCGTTATTTGTATTTATAGTTTTATATTAGGTGCATAAACTTTAAAGAATCCTCCCTTGATAGTGGATTAAATAAAAGGTTAAAAGAAATATCTTACTTTTCTTAGTTTTTTTGAATAATATTTTACAGCGTGTCTAAATGTGAATCTCAAGATTTTCTTACATATTCAAATGTTTTGCCAATTAACTTGTGTTAGCGTGTGACTTGTCACCAGTTTAAAAAGCTATTTTACTCTTAAACCTGAAATTCAATGTTTTGAATCAGATTCTAAGTTAGGTATCACCTGATAAAAATGGGGCTTTTTTTTACCCACCAAGGAAGACTTTGATGGCAGGAAGCAGACCAAGCTTTTGTTTTTACAGGAAACCTGCACATATGCATGTGCACATAGCACTCAATGGGCAATTTCAACAATGTGGAAACTCCTAATTGATGCACAAAGCTATGTAAATGTTGTTAACATTAACAAAGCCAATATTAATTTACCTTGATGGACTTCTTTGTGGAATCCAAATCTAGTTAATTAATTCGTTCGAGGCGCGCATAATTGACACTAGCGATGGCCGAACATGAAAATTAAATTGATAGCCTTTGTTAATGCACTACTAATCATTGCTTTTTTTCTTCACTAGGACTGAATGCACATTCATTTTTATGACAATAAAAATAGAATGCATCTGGAATTAAACCACCACACCTGAAAAATAGCCAGGGCATTTTCCCATTAAAAGTGACGCGGCGTGGTCTTTTCATGAAGTTTTCATGAATTCAAAACAGATGGAAAAGGAGACAAACGATGATGAGCTGGAAGTGTTGCCAGAATGATAATATATTCAAAATAAAGGCAGCGAGAGAGAAAAACAGAGAAAGAGCTCCCTAATGGCGATGTTCAGGAGGAGAGCGTTGCAAGGAACTACGGCGGAGCCGACTTGGGCAAAGAATTTACTAGCCAGAAACTCCCACTCTTTTCCTAGTGAGGAAAAGAGTGGGAGGGTGTGGGACTACACACATTGTGTCCCAGTATAGCTTTCTCACACACTCCCACAAACCGTCTGTTAGCATTTAAGACAGGGGGCTCCAGAGAGGATCTAGATTTGGGAAGTGACTAGATCTGAGCTGGCGGTGAAGATCAAAAGTAAACAAGCAACCAGAACCTGATCTGAATCGCAACTTTGAGTGGGGAAGATTTCTTAAAGGAGCTGTATTACGTAAAGTCAACTTTTTTGAGCTTTACGTCTTATTATGTTATTCCCTCGTCAAAAATATACTCGACGTTTTGCCTTGATTCTTTCATGCATTTTTGAGAAATCCTTAAATCTCTCCATGGCAACCATTCAGCTCCGCAAAACGCCTGAGTGCACCTAGCCCCGCGTTCAAGACGCAGCTCCTCCTCTGAGCTGCAGTTTCCAAGCATCCGCGACTCAGTTCCTTCAGACTAGCCAACACCAATTAGCAAACCACCTGGTGGGACTGCACTGTCAGCTGAGCCCTTTATAGGAGCTACTTCTCAGTGAAACGCTGCTAGAAACGTTGTTAAAGGGTTAACAGAGGAGCGATGTTGTGATGACTTCTTGAAGGCGGAGTTTTGGAAAAAGAAGATTTTAAAGCAATAGCGGCCCAATTTCAAGACAACAAATTAAAGCAAAATTTATTTTCAGTCATATTTAATACATATAGCACTTTTTCAACAACTGAAGTTAACATAGTTATTTGATTGTGCTGTAAAATGTCATGCCTGAAAAACATATCCCCTGCAATGGTAGATATCATCAAAACGCACTACGTCCATATTTCTGGTTTTGAGCGACGACTTGAGTTTGGATTAAAGTGACAAGAGGCCGTCCTCCAAGGCAGAGGTTGAGGATCTGCCCCTGCAGGAACGTGCATTTCGCGGTTCAAGCGCCTTTTGTTTTGGAACGGGACTCTAATGCGAAGATCACATGTTGTTGTTTGAAAATTTTGAAATACATTCTTAAGTATCCCTCTTGAATGTGAATCATCTCATTACCAGGCATTCTCACACTGAGATAATGTGAAGCATAATGTGTTTTATATCATCATGGTATGAAACAGGGCCAGCAGTGCACTGTGTAAAAATCCCCTTCAGTGGCATTATTTTGGTCGTCACAAGCATAAATTTGGATGTGAGAAACATCAAAGCCCCCATATAAATGCCTTTCTCTTCATGTTGTCAGCCTATCTTTGAATCACTCCCCCTCCCCCCTAGGGCCATGGTTATTTACATTTTCAAATCTGCATTTTTCATATAGATCTGTCTGCCTCTGATTTTAATATCAGTGATGTTTCCCACGACACCTTTTGTTTTATTATGCATTATGAATTTCTTCCCCTCTCACTCCTCCCTTTTCTCTCTTTCCCTCTCTGTCTCGCCTCCATCTTTTTCTAATCCCTATCCCCCACACTAGGCTTATGAGTCCCAGTGTTTTATCATGGGGAGAGAGATTTATCATTTCAATCTCATTTCAATAAATAAAATAATCTCTCTTCTCCTGTACGTGACAGCAGCTAATAGTATTTTGTTATCGTGGAGTGAAACTTTGGAGACTTGGTGCTCTGGCTGGAATGCTTTGCAGATCTGCAGTACAGTTGCACTGCCTGCATTGTGAGGCATACTTAGCACACTAAACGTATTTAAAGGGATGGTATGGATTTGGGGTTTCTTGTCTAAAGTAAAAATATGTCGTAAGTTTTGTGGAAAAGTGTGATGTAAGGTTCAAAATTTGTGGGATAAGACACGTATCAGAATATACGCGTTTATTTTTTCTGTTAAATAATTTGTTGTCTCGTTGGCGACGTACAGCACTTAGTGTGATTACAACCTTCTTCTGACAGAACAGTCCTTTGCTGTGGTAAAGTAAAAGGTTCCGTCTTAGGGTACTTCAGCACAACAAATAAATTGCCGCATATCAAATCAAGTGACTCACCACACCGCTCCAAATCTGCTAGTAAACAGATGTTAATCTCTACCTTCACAAGTAGCTCAGTAACTCAGCACACATAGGCTGCAGGCTTTATCAATCAACTCAATCAGCTGATTGTGAATCTGACAGAAATTGTCCAAAGGACTCAGGAAAAAAAACAACAACAAAAAAACGCAGTGATATTCAATGAACTTGTTACAAAATCCCAAACTCCCAAAATCCCAAACTCCCAAAAGACTACCAACAAAGCTAAAAACAGTTTCTTCTTAAGCAAATAGGAAAGTTTGGATAGATTGCAGTCAGACTCTGTGTACTATTTGTCTCACCTGGGATAGAAATGTGTCACAACAAGGAGACTGAATGAAAAAGTGAAAAGATTCTAAGAGCGATTGAATGCTAACAAGTAGCCGGATGGGTGGTTCTGTTTTTGCTTTTTTTAAGTCATATAAAATACATCACACTTTAGATGTTAATACAAAATTATGCTAGTGGATGCTAACTGGCTATTTAACAAGATAAAGATGGTAAGATGTCAATTTTGTCACCGTTTTCTCACTTGAACATTGTGTGTGTTACTATGCAAAAATATGTTAAGAATAAAGAATGTGGTAAAACTCAGCATATTCTCCAGGTAAAGTCAGAACTACAACAGATACTGTGTGGCTAAAAGGGTGACAAACCTAAGAACAATATCCTATAAAACTGTAAACCAGGTGTGGCCAAAATGTTGCCAGAACGGTACAAATTTGGGCTGCTGACAAAGGTGGTTGATACATATTTAAAAAAATTCACTGAAAAATGTCAATCTTTTTCAAGTAGAAAATTTTATGAGGAACCCAAAGTTTTTGCCTTCCTGTTTTTATTTCAGTTTTCAAGTGAACAGAACCTCAGACATCCAACAACATTTTCCCCAAAGCAGATTGAGCCTAATGATTGAACTTGAATAAAATCAGCAAGCACGACCCACATCCTGTTGTTGCCGAGAAGAGATGAAAAAGAAATTTCTTAAGCAAAAAACTGAAAACAACTGACCCCCAAAAAAGGCAACAGCTTTTCTGTTTTCAAATCTACAAAGATTTAAAGGCTTTATTAGCTTCATTCAACAATTCCTTGGTTAGGTTTTTATGAGTAGGTAAAAAGTAAAAGAAATTCACAAAAATTTTATTTGCGTTTTCAATTTCCACATTGAGCAAGTATCTTTAACTTCACAATTTTCATCTGTGTGGAAATCGTTTGGGCACCACCGCTATAGGCTGCTGACATCCACTGCTATAATGTTGTACGCCTGGACATGAGCCTTTTGCAGTTTGAGTTACGCTAAATTGCTAATATCGGCTAAAACATGAAGCTAGCTATTATCCTTCCACCACTCTGATGATTTTTCTAGATCAGCTAACAGTTATTAATAATAATAATGCAATCCCAGAACTTTACTGCAAAGAAAAAAAATCCCAGCTATCCTTGAAAAGTAATGCCACTCAGCTCTCACTTATTAAAGCAAAGCACAGTGTTGAACCATTATATTTGCTGTTCCTACAGATGTAACGGCATAAAACGCCCCTGTTCCAACATGCATTTGTCTGTTGCTCCACTGTCACTCAGAGGTTAAACTTAACATCATGTTATACGATCGGTTATTAGACGAGTAATGCACTTATTGCGTTTTTGGTTTGTTCTCATTTCAGCTCCAATATGAGGAGCCACTCGCAGCCTCCTGAAAGCTACTGGGCTGCACTCATGTATGCTTTTATCTCTCAGCCAGGATATGTTCTTAAAGCACGGTCTGTCAGATCCGCCTGCACCGTGGTGTGCAGGAGAACAAGAGCAGCCATCAAGACGACAGTTTTATTTTAATTGCTATCTCCCTTTCCTCCCGGTCCTTCATTTTCCCTTACCCCTGGAGCAAATCAACAGAAAAAATGTAAAAGGACTGACAGGAAAACAATTGCGTTTCAAATTGAACTCCCTGCAGAGTGTGTTCACTTCCTTAACCTGACATCCCTCCCTTCCCCGCACATGGCAGAGGAGAAGGCAAGGCAACCGCACTAAAGCCGGTGGAGAAGTGGTGGAGGGTGGAGTGAGGGGATGAGAGAGAGGGGTGAGGGGAGACCGTCCTTTTGAATATGTGTTTTCTGTTTATCATTAGCTGACTGGGTGCTTCATCATTCGGCGAAAATCCCTATCTGCTGAACATAAGGCCGAGAGACAGCGGGGAATCAATCTTTTGTGCTTGGGCAGATAAACACAGGACGCAATCAGGGGGAGACGGAGCGACGGAGCAGGCCGCGGGACTCACGCCGCCGGTGATGGATGGCGGAAGTGAAAGTGTCAGGATGGCATTATGCAAATGGGGGAGGCATCCGAGCATCGCCCCGGTGATTATGGGAGATGGGAGAGCAGCCTGTGGTCCCCCTGGCACCGAGGCAGCCATTTTGGGGGGCTCTCGTTGTTTCCTGCCGAAGCCGAGTGAGGGGGGTGGATGAACAGAGTGGTGGGAGAGAGGGAAAAAGGAGATGAAGGAGGAGAGGGGAGGGAAGAACGTGTCATGGTATCATTCCCTCACATACACCGCCAACCCTCCTCAAAACCCCCCACCTATTACCCCCCACCCACAAAAAAGGGGGGAGGAGGAATAAGTCTATAAGCAGAGTGAGAGGCATCTGTGTCATTTACTGAAACAAATGATCAGCCTTCTCTTTCTGTGGGGATTGAATGAGGAGGGTGAGGCGGCCCAGTGATAGAGATAGAACACTGATGGAACAATCATGAATAATGAACTTGAACTGGACAGAAATAAAAGCCGGTTGGGGTGATTGCGACAGCTGCCGCGTTCCTGTTACTTTTTTTTTTTCTTCCCCCCATTTTATTATTATTTTTTATTTCATTTTATTTTTTTCAGACAAGGGGAAACCGAGCAGCTCTCAGAGACCAACGTGACCCCTGGGTACCGTAGCATCCATCCTGACTGCGTCAATTTGACAGACACACACGCACGCACACCGATCTCAATGACAAGCGGCAGGCAGGACACACACTTTCACGGTAATGACCAAGGATGCCGCTTGTATTCAAATGAGGGTTGAAGTGAGAGCAAGAGCAGATACTTGTGGGAGCAGCCTGGCCCAGAGGGGAGATCCACTCTCAGTCCCCGCTGCACCATTACAGTAAGATTGGATGAAGATGGAAAAGATGATGGTGTGTGTGTGTGAGAGAGGATGAGGACGGAGCAAGGAGACTGGCTGCCTGGCCCCTGATGATCTGTGTATGTGTGTGAGTAGGGGGAATTAGCACCTTGACAGGCAAACGAGGTCGTTTTGCTCGTGTTTAGATCGTGACTCTCATAGTGTAAACGTTTCAGAATGTCTCGCCGTCCAACCCCGGCCATTAAAACCGCACGCTGCCCGTCCTCCGCAAGACAAAGCGAGCCGAGGTGCCCCGTCCTCCACCTCTAACTTCAAGCGCTCGCCACAACACGCCAGACACTACCCCTCCGTTCCGCCTGATTGGATCCATTTGCATTGGACACCTCCTCTGCATATTGATTGATGGGTTTAATCAGCGAATCAGGGGGAGCGCTCAGACATCAATCTCTGTCAGGCCCCTGCCTTTTTTTTCCCCCTCCCTGAGCCTCTGATTCCCTGCTAGGACTCATCAAGGGAAGCAAGTATAGACAGAAGGAAAGAGAGAGGGAGCGGGAACAGAGAAGAACAAAAAAAGGGGGGGGAGAAAGGAAGAAAGGTATGGCAGTAGAGTGGAAGGACGACTTAGTGGAAATAAAAGAAAAAAACTTGGGTGGATTTATTTTTTTTTGACTGGTCCCAGTGAAAATACATCAAGTGTGGCAACAGAAAGAAAGAAAGAAAGAAAGAAAGAAAGAAGGAAAGAAAAAGAAAGAAAGAAAGAAAGAAAGAAAGAAAGAAAGAAAGAAAGAAAGAAAGAAAGAAAGAAAGAAAGAAAGAAAGAGGCTGGTCAACTGAGTGAATCCATGTAGGAGATTTAAAAATGAGAAAGTAACCAAACACAGATTTACACATCTTATCCATGGACAGAAACGCAGAACATGAAAGCATCGAGTACACAGGAGGAGTTCAAATGATACCAGTATTATGTTTTACATGTGAGGATCCACTGTTATCACTGTTCACTCTTCTGAATCCTTCACACTGCCTGGCAAAAGTATTCCTGTGCTTTGAACTTATTCACATTGCAACCATATATGTTTGTGTTTTACTTGATTAATGATAATGAAATATCAAGTATGAAAATGATTTTTGACTTTCCTAATTTTTCTAACAAATGTATGTCACACATTTATAATTACCCCCCATTATTCTGATACCCATGAATAAAATGCAACAAACCTCAGAGACTTTCACAGAATAACTGTGTTTATTCTGACACCGACGTCAGACTTTTCTATTTTTGTTTCAAGTTTAGGTTCAATTTAACTGACTTGGATTTCTAAAGAAGATATTTCACTATTTTGATTAAACTTTAATGTGTTATCTGCAATGCTCTTTATGATAAAACTTCTAGATAAAATCTCGTGCAAGTATCTTTCTTAAGAAGTCAGCCAGTTAGTAAAAAGTGTTAAAATGTGTATATTTTAAAAAATACTTATTTGTTTTGGGGGGGTTTTAATGTAAAATGACAAAAAGATTTTACTGCATGATTAAACACAGATTCCCACAGTCAGATTCACAAAATAAACTCTTGAAAATAGATCATCTTGATTTGTTTTGTGTCTTGGTTGATGACTTCACAAGAGGTAAACAAACTGAGTCAGTCAGCTGGCGTTATATTATATTATTGAACAATTTTTGAAATAATTTTTAATAAATATGGATGTAAATTTTGAAGCATGGTGTTGTCAAATATGGCTTGAGTGCTTAGAGGCAGACCTACACAAAACAAGTAAACAACTTTAAAGGCAAGAATGAGACAAAAGAATGTGCTTAAAGAAAAGAAGATAAAAACAAGAAAAGTTCAAAAGGACATACTCAAACAAAGTTATATCGAGTCATCCCTTATGTGATGTCATTAGAGGCATGTGGAAATTTTTTTTGTAAGAAGCTGGAATTTATCTTGGTTAAACAACAAATTAGCAAAACAAGTCTAAACACTGAGTTGCGTCTAAAATAAATGCAAAGTTAGTTTGACTTGTTGTATAAAGTCTGGAAAGCAACCGAAAAGGTGCAGTATGCAACATTTATATTAAAAAAAATGTACACCAGTACACAAGAATGATTGACGGCACAAAGACCCTCCCCCTAACTCTTGATTGGTTGTTTCTGATTATGACAAGAAGGCAGAGAAGCTTGATTTTTTTTTTCACAGATTATTTGTGCCATATTGTTGCAGCATTGTGACAGTTTTATTTTATTTGGGCGCATCACTGTACACCACATGATTATTTTGAAGCAGTAATTATCCTTTCCTTTGTATTGGTTTGTTACATGAAGACATAAAAACCTTGCAGTTGTAGCGTGACAAAATGTGATAAAAAAATAAAAGGTAGATAAATAATTTTACAAAGCACAACAATTACCTGTTATATTGTGAAAGTGGTTTTTTTTATTTCCACATGACCTCACAAAGGAGACAAAACTTCTCTCCTTTCTTTTAAACCCCCATTTACATTAAACTTCCATTTGTCTCTTTCTAAACTTTGCTGCTCAGAAGTGGCACATGACAAAACGGTAAGTTAATTGGTAGCAACCGGCAGACTCTTCCGAGTGCTCCTTTTCCTGTCTAATTTCACAGGTCCTCCAACAGGTGTAGCTGTCACAGTCACAGGATCAATATAAGGGGGATTGGAAAACAGCCCGTTCGCTCCTCTCCGAAGCAGTTTGTGTGCGCACACGCATGTATGTGCTTCTTTGTCTGCACAATTGTATATATAGAAAGTGTTAATTGAGCTGTGATTGCCATTGTGTTCCTCATCGGGGGGTGGGTGGGGTGGTGAACGAGACCCCCCGACGACACAACCTCACCCTTCCCATGTCAGTGCGAGTGTACCTGCGACACGTTGAGCTGACAGACGTTTCGTTTCCTTCTCACTTGATAATTACTGTAATACAAATTCAATTAAAAGTAAAGCAGCTCGAAAAGGCAAGAGGAATTAAAATCGGAATGAAAACAGAGATCTGAGAATGCATATTTTTACGGATGTGTGCAAAAGGTAGAGGTAGGTTTGCAATGAATGCATCACATTTTTGTGTCTGAGACTTCGAATACTTCATTTGAAAACTTCTTAGTTAATATCTGATTTTGATACCTTGCTTGCGTATCGTTTTTAAGATGTTTAATTAACACAAATAGCCACATAGCAAAGACGCCACTGCAGAATGTCTGAATGGAAGGTTTGTCAAACTAACAAACATCTTATAATAGAAACACTCTCAGATTAGTTTACCATGGATAAGTTCCAGTGCTGTGAAAAGGTATTTGCCCTCTTGTTTTTCTTAATCAATTTTTCACACGCACACATTCCAGGTCAATGTCAAACTTTTAAATGAAAGATGAAGAAAAAAAAACGTATGTGAAAAAGCAATCAACGTGTTGCTAAATCATGAAATCAAAGTCCTCAGAGTGGTGGATGTTACCACCTAGTCAGAAGTACAAAATCTGTTTCAGCTTACTTTAGTCTAGAGCAATTCAAACTGAAAATGTTTATATCAGTGAGATACAACTCTGTGTTATATTATTAGCTTACAGTTTCACAAGAGACTGATGTTTGATGCTGCATTGTTCAACCAAATAACATCTGTGCTCCTATGTGGAGTTATGTTGAGTATATATGAAAAAATCAATCGCGCCTTCACAGTCCACTCTAGCTCCACCAAGGACTGAGTAAACCTTTAGATTTGGAGTAGGTTGTACAGCTGAGTAAAATATGTTTTTTCTTGTGTTTTCCAGGTCTGGTTGTTGTTTGAAAATGATCCAGGCGGACCCACGGATAGCCGATCTGCCAAAGATGATGATGAGGTGGATTGATACAGCAAACACCTGAATAGCATGTCAGTTTTCAACTACTTTGAAATTTTATTTTCTTTGATCTGAGCTCTTTTTCCTACAGATAAAAACTGCAAATAAGAGCTTTCCAGAACTGAGGTCTTAGGGTGCATTCACACCAGCCCTGTTTAGTCCACTTTAACCAAACTCTAGTTTGTTTGCATTGAAAGCCTGATTCGGTTGGGTAGGTGTGAATGCACAAACTCTGATGGAGACCAAAAAAACAAACTCTGGTCTGCCTAAAAACCTAGGTCTCTGATTAAAGTGAACTCTGGTACCGTTTGAATGCATCCTAAAGCAGAAAGCGGACTGTAGCGCAGGGCATTCTGGGTAAATACAACCAAAACAAATGTGGGAGTCTAGCACTAGCGGGAAAAATGGCTTGTGTTCTTTTACCAAAGACAAAAGAGAAAACTTACAACAGCTAAAATCTGACGCTACTCCATTTTTGTTGACATTTTGTGAAGGAAGATGTGCTCAGTTTCTTCTTCAGAGGTTTCCCTGTCACTTCCTTCAGTAGTTCTTGGTGCAGTGCCTCCTCAGGCGAGGAGGATGTGACCGTTTTTATTTAGTTTGTATCGTTTCACACAGCACAGTGTGAAAGTGAACCGCAACAACTGAAAAGGTAACAAATGTTGCAATTTTGGTCCCAAATCAAACCAAAATCATCTACTGCATACATCTAAGGGTGTAAAAACACCCTTAGATAACTCTTTGTCTAGAACAGGGGTGGGCAATCCTGGTCCTTGAGGGCCAGTGTCCTGCAACTCTTAGATGTCTCTCTGGTCCAACACACTTGAATCCAATAGTTGAAGTCAAGTTCTCCAGAGTCCTGCTAATGACCTCATTATTTGACTCAGGTGTGTTGAAGTAGAGACACATCTAAAAGTTGCAGGAGACCCTCGAGGCCTGGAGTTGCCCAACCCTGGTCTAGAACCTGCCTGACAACATGACATAGGCTAAAAGATCTCAAAAGCCAACTGATCTTAAACACCAACACATACTTCACAAGATCAGAAATTTCTTCAGGCTCTCAATACTGCAAGAACAACAAAGCGTTCTTCTGTTCTTGTTCTCGACTGTTACACATGCAGCGGCAGGACGGATCTCTGAGACTTCCCAGTAGTTCTGCACTTAGGCTTTTGTGAAGCATGTTCTGTCCAGAAAACATCTGTTCTTGTTCTTTCCACCTCAGGAAACAAACAGATGTCCCTGATATTGCGGAGTGTCTATTGGTCTGGAGTTTTTCCAGAAAAGGTGAGATACAAAATCAGTGACATCTACCAGTATGGAAAGGTGCTATTCTTCTGGGACTCCACTGAACCAAAATGAGAGCCATTCTCGACAAACCATTGATGACGATCTTTGCAGTTGATTGGTTTGGGTGCAATTACTTTTTTGTGTAAGTCCAGGTTGGTTTGGAGTTCCTCTGGTTATCTTTGCGAGATATGAAAATTAGTTTGATGATCGAAACATCTAAGTATGGCCAAAAAAGAAGAGGAAAAAAATGCATTGGGGTATATTTTTTGTTACACTGTAAAAGCCGTAAAACAGCATCACAAACAATGAGTTAAAACATTAAATGAACTCCATTCCTCTGTATTTTATTTTTATACTTCTGTCTATTAAACTCAATTACTTCCTGTGTGAACTTGGCCTTGATGAAAAAGAGTCCCATAATTCTGTTCTGAAGAAGAAAAAAAACAACAACAAAAAACCATTGAAACATGCCCATTTTTTGGAGGAAGAAACTTTTAATACCCACAGCTCTTAATGACGGCACTGCAATTAGAGTGGCTGCATTTTTGCTCTAGCCGCGAGTCAAAGGAAAACAAATAAAGCAGCTCGATTTAGAAACCTTATTAGACTTTGAGTCCCTGAGCAATTAAAGTATTACAGCTGAAGTGCTTCTGTGAACCCAGCGATGGAAAGCATTTATAGGTGGTCTCTACTTTACTGGTGGTCTGTTACTGTTGCTTTTTTTTTTTTTGGTCCTTTATTTGTGGCATTCAGCTCTGCAGACGCTCAAGTGTTTATATGTAAGTACGCTGTGAAAAGGTATTGGACAATGAAAGCTCTTGAAATTACAGTGTCTTTCAAGGGCAAATTACACACATACAAACTTTTACGGCCTATGCTCGCTATTCATGCTCCGGTTTATGGCAAAATATTACCGTGCGCGTCACAGATTTACACAAACTGTAATTATTTAGGGCCTAATTCCAGCAGGAGAAGGAAAAAATGATTAAAATGAAACGCATCTCGTCTATTTTATCATTCATTCTTTAATCTTCTCGCTGCAGTGTTTGCCCCACGCAGTGTCTAAATTGGCTTGGCTGTGATGATGCCCTTTGCAACGCAATCTCTCCAATTTGATGCCTTATCAAATTACTAACCCAGAGGAAATTAATGGTATCATCTATGTCAAGGCATTGATGTAGTTTCACTTAGCCTGAAACACTGAGGTCCTAATTGAAAGATTAGATTCCTTTAGATTTTCCATCCGTCTTTACACTAATTACAATTGAAGAGGAAAAGCGGCTGCCCCACATGTCAATTTAACAAATAAAACCAGGTAAAGATTAGAGGGGGGAAAAAAAAGATGTTTCATTCACTCAAAAAAAAAAAATAATTCAATAACACATTAATGTAATTGGCTGTAATTGGAGTAGAAGTGCTCTGCAGACAGGCAGAATTTCATTTTCTTAGATATATTTTACTTTAATGAGTTGTAATACATATCTGGACTGCAAACATTGACTAAAACCCAAAGTGCCACTAGGGGGGGTGGTGATGCTTTATGCGCTGCTGGTGAGCACATGGCTTGCTCCGAAAGTACATTCAAGAGTTGTTTCTCATTCACACTCACAAGATGCAGACAGAGGGAAGGAAAAGTAGGGAAAAAATGCGAAAGAAAAAAAATGAAAAAATTGGATCACATGACTGCCTGAGTTGCTGCTGCAGCAGCCGGTCTGCCTCGTGTAACACCGGTGTTCAGTCTCTCCCTCAGCCTGTTAATACCATAATCCCCCCCACTGCGATGACCTTCGCCTCCTCGGACCACTTCCGACACCTCCAGTTCGGCCACCTCTGCCCTTACCCCTCTTCTTCTCGATCACCCAGTGAGTCCGCTCCACCACAACCACCACCATAATTGACTAATGACCCCATATCAATATTTGACTGTGGTCACAGGCTTTCAGTACTGTTGTAATTTAAAGTGGATTAGTGTTCGCCTCAGCACGTTTCTTTTGGCAGCCAGCCAGTGGGACGAGCTTTTGATAACAGGTTCCTTCTTGCGTGAGTGTGTGTTTCCAGAGTATGTGTGTGTGTGGCTGGGAGTGCATGCCTGTCTTGATGTGAACTAAATAAGCTGCCCATTGCCCCACGGGACTTAGAGACACCAAAGCAACTAAAAAAAAATGCTGCAGTGTTTCCTGATGAGAAGATGGGAAAGCATACACACATACACATTTGCGGTCACAGGGTGACTAACTAACTGCCTGAGCCTGTTCCAGAGAAATGTCCCAGCCCAGTTTTTGCTGCTCTCTGACAAAGACACACGAAGACTAAGACTACAGTGAATACCTGCAAAAAAACAAAAAATAAAAAACATGGAAGACTGATATAAGAATGCTGGAAGATCATCAACAAATCAAAAACTCAGGATTTTTTGTGATTTATTGATACCTCCAACTTTTTATTATTATTTTTTACTTTGTACACATAATGTTAGCTATAATCAAACTGAATACAATGGCCTCAAAAAGTATTCATACTCCTAAAACTACAGTTGCAAGCGTTTATGTATTTCATCTGAGTTTTGTGTGGTGACCAACACCAAGTAGCTTATAGTTGTGTAAAAGGCATTGTTATTTTCATATTTTATTACAAATAAATCTAAATTGATATTCCAGCTTTAACCAGTGCAACCAGCTGTGGTCAGAAGTCACCTAATCACAAAAGAGTTGGGGAATCTGCTGACTGGACAACTAGTAGCCGTGGAATCCACTAATCTGGTCATAGTGGAAGAGTGGCAAGAGGAAAAAAAAATGCTGAAGGAAGGCCAAGAGAAGTTTTTGCAGTTTCCTTAAGGTCAAGTTGGGGGTGATGTGGAAGAAGATGTTCCACTCAAATGAGACCAAATTTAAACCTTTTGGTCTATATGGAAAACCCTAATCATGGAGAAACAATACCAATGCTAAACAAGGTGTTGATAACATTATGGTGTGAGGACGCTTTTCTTCAGCAGGGACAAAGAAGCTGGTCAATGGGAAGATAGAGCTAAATACAGAAAATTCTAGAAAGAAAACCAGGTAGAGGCTGCAAAAGATAGCAAGAGCTACAATAGATTGGGTTTCAAACTCCAGTCCTTGAGGGTCAGTGTCCTGCAACTTTTGGACCCGTCAAATGACTCAATCGCCTAGTAATGCACTTGCGTTCTACAGAGTTCCGCCAATGACCAAATTACGTCATTCCGCTGTGTTGACACAGAGACACAATTAAATGTTGAAAGACAGCTGGAGAACTGTGGTTTAGATAAAAGAATGTTAATGTGTTAGAATGGTCCAGTCAAAGTCCAGGACCAAATCCAATGAATAATCTGTGGTAAGACTTGAAAGCTGATGTTCACGGGCATTTTGTGTTAAATCTGAATGAAGCTTAGCTGCTTTGTGAAGAAAAACTGTCAAAGAAATTCATGTGCAAAGCTGAGACCAAAACGGCTGGTAGTTGAAGCAGCAATAAAAGGTGATTATGAAGAGTATTGATTTGCAAAACATTTTGTTAAAACCATACATCAGTTTACTTTCACACAATTAAAAACCAAAATTTTTTGTTTGTCTGTCACACAACTTCTTAATATAGTACATTGAAGAAATACTTGAAAAAATATGAGAAGTTGATGGAGTATGAATACTTTTTTCAGAAACTGATGATTCATTCAAGCCTCTCAGGTTATGTTAATGAGAGCAAATTTTAACTGAATTCTTCCTTAATTTATCTGTCTTCAATCTATTAAGATTTATGGACTCCTCTTCTCCTGTTTTATGTCTGCGTTGCTGGTCCAGACTTGTCAGGATACACTGTCTGCCTCTCTGCTGCGCTAAACAAACCATCCAGCTGAACTATGGCAGTGCGGAGACACACAGACAAGACAAACAGAGGGAGTAAAAAAAAAAGAAAAAGAGACTTTGAATCCTACTTTGTATCCTGCGCGGTTGCTTTCTGCATGCAGAGCACGCGGCCGGTGTTTATCTCGCTTGCCGGTGGAATGTTTGTGTAACCGAACCTTACGCTGATCGAGTTCAAATCACGGGAAGGATAATTAAAAACATGTTGATCCCTTCAGTCACGGCGAAAGGGGGTAGATTTATTAATGATACTCTTGCGGCAGTGGCGGACTGCGTGCTGCAACTGAAGAGATGGCGACATTGCTGGAAATCATTGGTTAGATTGTCGTTTACCTGCAGGCCCATGCCGGCATGAGTGGTCTTTCATGTAAATGAATTTGTCTAGAGAATGAGAGAAACGAGAGACAGAGGGAGGAGTGTGAGATTGAATTAATAGCTTCAGGTCATGTGGGGGTACAAGGGGGATAATGATTTCTTCATGGACATAGAGTCAAATGGCCCGGGCATCTTGTTCTGTTCTTTGAAGGAGGAATGAATGAAAGGGTGAAACATTACATGGAACAGGGGCATTTGCTGAATATGTAAATGTATATGCTTTTACAACACAGTCTACATGCCAATAACGCTTTCAAATGACCCACTTTGTATTTACGTAATGCAAATTTTCCCAACACGCCATTAGATCTCATCGATTGAGTTGTGCGCCCATATGTTGAACATAATTTCCTTACAATATCAAAACATTTTGACATGCCGAGGTGAAAACCGGTTGTTTCCGCACTATTTTTCTGTCTGTCCAATCAAAGTTTAGCTTAGTCAAATGCCTGTTCTGCTTCCAAAACAAGATATGCCCCTCTAGCATTAACTGTAAAGCTCCCTCAAACAAAGATCCAGGTGTTTCAGAGGCTGCGTCAAAACCTGGAGGTCAATGCCTTTGCGCGTTGTTTTGTGAAGTGAGCCTCTGTGGACATGTGAACATAAAAAGACATACCTCCAACTTCCAACAGCCCATGCCGAAAGAGCCCCATGGGGGTCTGGATGCAATGGGTGGGGTTGGGGGGGTTCTAGTCCAGGGTCTAATGGTGGGAACAGTGCCGAGGTGAATCCGTCTTTTTGTTCATTGTGGATAAAGGGGACTTTTGAGAGGCAGCGTGCATTTTTGTTCAAGGGAGGGCAATCGAAAGCTGCAGGCCATGCTTGTTCTGAGCTGCGTTGTTTTGGTGCGTGGGGGGTGCAGGAGTTTGGACACGGACAGGGGACAGAGTTACTCGCTCCAGGGAGAGAAATATGCTGCTGCAAGAATGTTGGAAGCAGGACAGCATATCATCTGTCTGAGAGAGAGAAAGAAGTGAGGGAGAGTAAGATGGGGCAATAGAAAGAAACAGATGGACCGGGGGTAGAAAGTGAGACAGAGAAGGAAAGGTGTGAAGGTGCTTTATGGGGTACTTAGTGGCTCATGTATCCAGGCTACTGTCATCTCAAGACATCCATTGTGACGTCTGCGGCTGAATAATCTTGATTTTTACCTCCGAGATTATCCGGAAATATTTAAATTTTTAACTACTAAAATAACTGAGTAAGTCACTCCACATCTCTGTGACAAGCATTTGTTATTCAGAATGACAGAGAGATTGCTTCGGGCAGCCGGTAGTGAACTCTCCATGCTCTCTGACCTGTCTGACCCGTCCAACAGTTCCACTTCCACAGAGCAGCTCTGATTGATGGGCCTTCAGGAACTCTAGATTACCCCTTGTCTCCTGGGTAGAGGGTGAACAGGAATTTGGCCATTTCTACTTGACACCTAATCATTGCAAAAGATCTGAAGGAGACTGTGGTTCATTGTTGCCCTCTGAGCCAATACAGTGATTTTAAAAGAGTCTCAGATGTATTTAGCAGTTTGTTTTTGTAATTAATTTCATTTACGATTTTAATGTGGTTTGGATTTCAGGAAGCCTATCTCATCTGAAACTACTGCTTGAGAAAGGTTGGCAAGTCCACACTTTTTATAGCCGTGAGCAAGTTTCTGGCTTAATTCTGGCTGTATGTCAAACCACTCATCATGGCTGAACTTGGCTCTTTTTCATGTCATGGACCCAACCATTAAATATATTCCACGTATTATCCACAAGGTGGATGTTAAGACTTTAGGGAGGCCATTTAAGAAGCGTAATGTAAATCATTCAAAACTAAATCTGATGCGTGTCTTTGGATCTCTGTCCCATTGGCAACCCCAACTGTGTCCAAGTTACAACATCTTCCAACATCTTACCATCTAATGAAAAGAATTTAGTAACGAAGGTCAAACACAATTCAGAAACTGATAGAAAACTGGAGTCACAGTCCACAATGATGCAAGCTTTACATCCCGGTGGCCTGATATGGCAGCAAACAAAAATTGAGCCGTCCGCCACCAAAAGATCAGCATGTTCAATGTTAATTTGCAGCTATGGCAACCCAAATGGCTTCTGGAGAAAAGTCTTCTTGTCAGACAAGCCAACAATCAAGCTGAAGAACACTGGATCAACATCATATAGAGGACAGAGTGCTTTGTACAAACTCAACAAAACTGGAATTTGAAGTGAGTTAATGGTAAACTTGTAAACAGGAAATGACCTCGACCCTTTAGCTTAAAAGCTGGTTCCTTGGCAAGAAACCAACAAATATAATAGAATTCTGCCAATTCTGCCAAACAGAGCAAACAAATATTCATCCAGAATGATGGCGGGTCTATGTTGATGACTACAAAAAGTATCTGCCTTCTCTATAACTCTTTATAAGACATTTAGCGCAATAATAATTGCTGTGAATGTTTACATTAGAGCCTGTAAGTGTATTTTTTACACTGGGTGAATTAGAGAGCATGTACAATTTATGAGCTTTTCATACAAAGCCCATAAATTATATATTTA
Source organism: Alfaro cultratus (assembly GCA_903066825.1). Lineage (NCBI taxonomy): Eukaryota > Metazoa > Chordata > Actinopteri > Cyprinodontiformes > Poeciliidae > Alfaro > Alfaro cultratus. The sequence continues at coordinate 28,571 of CAEFZX010028352.1, forward strand.
CGTCAATGATGAGCTATGTACATGACTGACCTTAACCGTTTTCTAGTATTTCATACAATTATGAAGCAATTTGTTAAGAGTTTATTGTGGAAATCAAGAAGTAAATTACATGACTTATTTCATGATCACATGTTTAACTTGCACCTGCACTAGATGACAGACATGAGAGACTTGCACTGGTGTAGCTGTTAAATGACCCAGCGGGGATTTTTCTTTGGTCTTAACTTTTCAATTGATTGTCAAGCCTCTAAGCTCTTAAAGCATCTATTAATTTGTAAAGGAGCACTGGTCTCTTCCACAGCTCATTGTAATTGATGAGATCACATGGCTTTTTGAAACGGCAGGGCCAGACAGGTCCCTTAGAAGTAAGCGGTGAACCTGTCAAAACAGGTTCTAATGTGTTTAAAAAAATAGGGTACACATGTTGTGGGACATGTACATAGTGAACAAGATGTTGTGAAAGACTTTGCTTTAAGGCAAAAAAAAAAAGGAGCTTAATCCATGTTTGGACACTTTGCAACATTAACATCTCTAAAATGTGTCTCTCCTCATCTTACAATTCAGCATATCATGGTTTAATGTAATGTTACACGGCCAATAAACACATCAATGCTCAGTCAGCCACAGAGCTCGGAGGTCAGAAGTCTTGGTCTGTGTTGCGTGAGGCTCAGTAAGACAAAAGCAGAGGTAGTCCCACAGAAAATCTATTTATTGTGTTTATAAGTCAGTCAGAAAAAAAAACAGAAACGTTATTATATAATAGGCCGATAGTACAGATAAAAGGAGCAGATGAGTATAGGCTTCTTGAAGTCAGTGGTGATCCTTTTAATACTCCAATGCGTTCTTGCTGGGTAAATCTTCCTTCGAAGGACATAACAATGAACACAGTCATCTGTAAAAGGCAAATTAACACTAATAATAGCTTTGATTTGAGCTCTAATTGCCGGAATCCATAAAGCATCCTCCCAGATGACATCATGTGAAGGCTGTCAAGTATCCGAAATGCATGAAAGAGATTCAGAAAGAGCTAATAACTGCTGACAAAGTATATAAAATGATTGAATGACTCCCCCGTGGATGAAGCTGCTGTGTGGATAAGCTTGGACATGCAGTGAACGAGGAATATTGATGTCAGAGTATTTCATTGTGCACTGAAACATACATGTAGCTTTTCAAAAACAACTCTCCCATTCTTGCCTGCATGACCCTCTGTTAACATGGCCATGAGTTACATTACATGGGTCGCCTAAAAAAAATTATTTGAATTCACGCCCCCCCCACCGTATGATTATTTATCACATGTAAAATAGGCTGGGGCACGGTGATGTATGTTATGGGCAGTGACAATGATAAGCAGGACAATAATTACTCAAAGCCCAGCTCATCCATCACAGTCACTTATCACTTAAACAATCAGGCATTAAACAGACAAAGGCGTGGAGACGAGAGGAAAGATGCAGGACTGGGATTGTTGCCCCGTACCTCTGTCAAAGCACATCCAGCCCTGTTGCTTTTACACACACTGTGTCATGGGGGCTTTCGGTGGGTCACTGTGCAGTGCTTCCACAGATGTGAAGGAATCATGCTCCAGTTTCAAGAGATAATCCACGAGGAAGAAATGCACTTATTGACTAAAGTTTTTATCTGATGAAAAGTAATGGGAACTAATCAAATAAGTGTGACTTACAGAGAAAAAATAGGGAGTTTTTAAACTGCCCCTCCCAAAAAAAAACAAACAAACAAAAAAATATATCTACCAGATAACGCATAAACTTCCAACAAGGCAACGGCTCTTTTTAACACCACAGGAAAAAAAAAGAAAAAGTTCCATTATATATTGAAAATATCTGAAAGTCCTTTAAATGAGATGCTTGAGAAAATTCAGACTGACTCATATTTGCATAGAGTAGTGCAACCCATTGCCTCCCTAAGATCTCTATTGGGTTCAGGTCAGGTCTGTTTGATGGCCAATCAGACACAGTAACGCCATGGTTACTGAACCAGCTTTTGGTACCTTTGAGTGGACAGGTTTATTGGAAAAAAAGTAGGACTCATAAAGTTCTCTAAAACATCCTGGTTGAAGGCTAAGTTGACTGTGTACTTCAGAAAACCCAGTAATCCAACTTTTTCTACAATTTTTCCTAGATGTACCCATAAAATTCAAACGTACAATAAAACAGATCTTGCAAAATTTGGAATGAAGTTCTATTAATTTTTAAATAATACATATTTATTTCCTACGAGCAACAAATTATGACTTTCTTTGTTATAAATCCAGATTATTCAGTCTTTGAGTGTGACGCTAACAAATAGTTAGTCAAGAGGCAAAACCAAAAGTGGACTTCTACTGCTCTGATCAGAAAAAAACACCATAGGTGTTACATAAGTATAAGCTTCTGATTTTTTAAGCTATTCCACTGCTTGCATTGGGTTTTCTTTTACTAAGATTGTCATTTACATGGGAATAGATGACTGGAGGCAGAGAATAGAACATGTAGTGTTTATATATTAACTGGTAAAAAAATGAAGGCAATGCAAAAATGTTATGAAACAGTTCACTTAAACCAATATGATATATTTTGATTTCTCTGCATTCAATGGCAAGATGTCAGGTTTTCAGTAAGGATTTCAAACAGGAAGCTTATTGATGGTGCAAAGTCACCAAGTACCTTTATAAATAATTATCAGTTTCTATGTAAATAGTTGTTCAACATCAACACAAAAGTTTAACAAAACAGCTTTTTGCATACATTGTAAAAATGGTTTTGAGCTTGGAGATTATTTTAAATGGAAGAGACTTTGATCTCAATCTGACTAGCCATTCAAGCTCAGCAACCAATAATTTGGATTTATATTAAATATACCAGGAGAAATATTTTTACAATAGGTTAGATATTAACTGCTTATAACATTTGAACAGAAACTTTTTATATAAATTGTGACTTGCCCTTTATTTTGGCAAGACAAAACTTGAAATTCATTTAAATAAAGCTACTACAACCTAAAAGTAAATGCTAAACTTTCTCATCTTACCTGCTTCCTAACTCACTTTTATCAAAATGACCCTATACTAATTGGATTTTTACTTTATGCATGTGCTTTTTGGTTCCTGTGTGTATGCGGTGGACTGCCTCAACATGTCACTGATCATGAACTTGAACCCCAAAGCCCACGGCCACAGAGCGGAGATAGAAACTGGAGACTGCACAGCTCGAGAGACAGAAAGAATGAGCTTCCCTAGCAGCAAAAGGTCAGAGGTTACCTAAATACTCAGAGAGCCCCCTGGGCTGGGTTGATCCACTCTGGGGTAATGAGGTTGACACCTCCTGGGACTTGTAACCCTTCAACCCCGGACCATCGATGTATTGGCCTGTTGGGAGAAAAGAGGACATTTATCCAAAGAGGCAACCAGAACTGCAGTAAGGCAGAGACACAAGGTATCTGACCTTTTGCCCAGCGCCGTGAAATATAAGACTAAACACCATCGGCTTAACATATCGTTTACAGTAGAAAGCCGAGAGACTGAATGACCTAATGGAGAGAATGTGGTGAAAAAAACTGCAGAAAAAAAGGAGTGAAGAGCAAACATCTGCTTCATTCAAGTAAAAAAATAAAATAAAATAAATGCACTTTCCAGCAGAGTTTTATTCCCTTGTTTATTGCTGAAGGATTGTGAATAAGTTTCCTTTGAACATGATGGATCATTAAAGTAATGGTGTACTGTGGTTTTGTTCTTTTTCTGCTTAGATGTTTCTTCTTTTTAATACAAATTTCTATCTGTGTCTTTGTCTCTCCTGAGAGCCGCTTTTGCTCTACTTACCAGGAAACACTTTCTAGATATGCAAATGTATTGAAACAAGAAAGAGTGAAAAAAGTGAGTATGTGTGCGTGGGAGAGAGAAGGAGGCATATTGTTGGATTTGTTTTAACACTGAGAAATCAGAGACAACCATGTGTCTCAAGGCAACATGTGTGTCTCTGGGAACATACATGATTTTTTTTCTTATTTGTGTGCATACTTACATTAAATCTGAACTGGTAAATTTAGTTTGTAGGGTTTTTCAGTAGGTTTAAGCTGCAACTTTATTCATTTTTCTATGTTAAACTATAATCTGTATTTAATCCTGAATAAAATTTCTGTCTGTATTTTATACAAGAAACATAATAAAACCAATAGTTAATGCAACAATTTACAAACGTATCCATGAACCGTTTCACTTTTTTTTCTAATTCTAATGTCTAAAATAGAGCTTCACAAAGTGGTGCATGATTATGAGTAGAAAAATAGGGACACATCTTAAACATTTAACAATTGACAATAGTTCAATAGTGTGAATGTTTGTAATGCAATATGCCATATGTAATCCTGAAAAGACTACACAAAAGATTAAAGATCTGGTGGTGGCAGAATTATGCCAAAAAGGGAAACTTTACTTGGGGACAAAAAAAAAAAAGACTGTTTGGACTTGAGGGGTAAATGGATGGAGTGAAATTCAGGACAATCCTGGAAGAAAATCTTTTGGAAGTTACAAAGGACTATATACAAATATATTTATGTGTTAAAAAGGCCTAGTCAAACTCCAGCTGAGATTCTGCGGGGTGACTTAAATAGTTAGGTTCACAGACACGTTCTGTCCCATGAGTTATCTTGGGTTCGTTTACAAGAGGATTGGGGACCAGTTTCAGTCTTTAGGCGCGCAGCGCTGGCAAATATATGAAAGACACTTCACAATTATTTATTTAATAAACAAAAACCTCTGAGACATTGAAGTTTGTGGTTGCAATCTGACACAATGTGAAAAAACTCAAATGTCGTGGACGATTTTGGAAAGTGGTGTGTAATTATTGACAGGAAATCAAATCCGTTTCCTCCAAACACGTTTATAGACAGATGGACACAACATGTTTGAAAGGAGCAACCATCCCCCAGAAAGGTCTTTGTGAGCTCAGAACCAGTATGTTTCTTCACGGCAAAAGCAAACAGCAATCATTAATTTGAGCTTGCGCATCAGCGTAGCAGCTTTCTGAGACCTCACCTTAGTGACCCGTGTCAGAAAGTCAATAACGAGACATACGCCGTTCTTCACTGGAGGCGCGGCACACCACTTTAGCAGCCAATTTCCTTCACAGTCATTAGCTAACTGCTAAATCACAACTCAGGCACGGCTAAATAACAGAGCCTGATTAAAGCACAAAAGCAGGTGATTAGAAATTACAGGAAACATGTTGTATTTTTTTACGCAAACTCGTTCCGAGTGGAAAGTGAGCATATGTTCGAAAATGAGCCTGTAAAGTGATTTTGGATTTCTCCCACCACCCCTCAACAGCGCTGGCAGCGAGTGTCATTCAAGATGTGGCCTTTCCACACTCATAAAGAACACATAAAACACACATTGTGCACTCGTTAAGTACTTACAGAGGTGAGATTTATGTGCCGAGGTCTGGTTTTCCAAATAGAGACCGGTGCTGTCTATTGAAATGCCTGTGATATATTTAAAAAGCGCTCCGACATGAATGCCAATATGATTGCGTAAAACAGGGGAATTATGTTTCCTTTGACAAAGGAGAGTATGAATGAAGAAGGTCCCAAAGCAGAATCCTGTTCAGGCAATTACAGTGGATATAAAGTCTACACACCCTATGATAAGAGCCTTGTTGTTTGGATGCAGAAAGAAGAAACCATAATAGATGATAGCAAATCCTTTTCCAACTTTACTGAGAAATATACAATATACATGTCAACTATAGCAGAAAAAAAAACATCTGGGAAGAACAAACTCATACTTTTGATTCAGTTCTAGAACTCTTGATAATATCCAGCAACCCTCAGCTAATCAGCCTTTCAAATGTTCTCCTAATCCCTCATATTGGGAAGAGATCTCTTGTCCATAGTGCCCCATCTAACATCTGTGACATTCTAGTTCAGCAATCCAACTGAGTCATTCCAAAGTTTTAATTTTCTTCTGGGAAAGCTATTCTTTTGTTGTTTTGGATGTATGCTTGGTCTTACTACGACTCTAGAAAATTAAATAACTCTTCTTGTTCAGCTTCCCAGCAAAACATTAGAGGGTTTTAGGTCAAAATGGACTAGCATTTAGAATATCTAGCACTGCGATTAATCACGATTTATCGCTAAATCAAAGTTGTGGTTCTTACAGGAATGGAGCCCAGGGCAAGCTTCTCCTTCTGCTGCACTCCAGCCAATTGCAATGCAAGAAATGTTTTTTGTTTGTTTGTATTACAGCAAAACAGCTCAACAGCAACTAAGGGAAACTTCTCTACTCATGCATTCAAGTATAAGCAACCTTGTTCAGGGGAAAACTGACAGATATTTCATGCAATTTCTAATGTGTCTTTTAACACGTCTTCCTGTGGATCATTTTTGTGCCCTTCATACAATATCATGTTGACCTATTGTGACCTTTTAACAAGCTGTGGTTAAATCATGCAATTGAGGAACATGTTAAGAAAATCCTAACAGGATGGCGCAACTTTATTTATTGTTCGCTGATTTACAACAACTGAGGGCATCAAAGAAGACTGAATACTGGGAATTAATCAATACATGCTTTAACAAGGGATTAGTATAAGAGTGTGTACTCTTGTCACAGTTATTTCAGCTTATTTTATCAAATTTTTCTCCTTAGAAGATTAGCTCATTAATCATGTCAATTTTTTCTGAAATGATTTTGAAACATCACAAAAACCCGGCATTTTAACAAGGGCTAGAAGCCTCGGTTTTTAACTTGTTACAGAACAAATATGAAATGAGTAACATGGGTTTCATTCATTGATGTTGTGTGGCGTGACTAACAACTGGCAGTCTAAGTCTGAAGACGAAAAAAAAAAGGTTCTGAGCAGAGAGTTTAGCAAAATAAGTGGGCAAGTGTCAATGTGGCTGATAGCCGTTTCAAAACAACTTCAATCTTAAACAGTTCATAAGAATACAACACATGATTTACATGCTTTTTCCTACCTCCATCTGGTTACTGCAACCCCACAGAATCCCATTATAAGAAATTCAAGCCACCCCTTTAAAACACTTCAAGGCATGCACTCAAGAAAAAGCCAACAGGAATCCAATGAGAGTCCAAAGAACAGGTACTGGCATGACAAAAACCAAACAGAAGGTGAGGAAAACCCATACAACAGAAACTAGGCAGTATATGCACAACAGGAGCTAATAATAATCAACAGGTGTGTGATTCATGAAGATCAGACGAATGACAAGTGAGACAGACTTCAACTAGAGAGTTGTAAAAACTAAAAGTGAAAGAGAAGTAACAAAACCTTAGCTTTATTTGGAAAAAAAAAAAAAAAAAAAATTGAATTTAGGGGTACACAAACAAATCACAGTTCTGCACAACAAGAAAAAGTATCCTTCAATGTTTTCTACTGTTACCTGGCAACCTTGGATGGGCTGAGGGTAATGTGGTAATTTTGTCATCTCAACGTGACGCTGCAAAATAGAAAAGAAGAGACACACATTTTTAGCTTCCATTAGCATTTAACAGGAAGGTTTATTCTTCTTCTGTGTAATGTACATGCTCCATTTACAATGCTTCATATGCAATACTTCAGGTATCACTGAGTAACTGCAATAGACAGCCTTTTGACTGAGTGCATTACCAATGGCTATAATATCCCTTTAACCAAACTACGTTTAACATTATGAATTTTATCAAATAAAATCTATTCATAGATGGCTTTTAATTCTCTAAACCATATTAATTTTTTAAGTTAGTGCTTTAACTCAAATTTCTTGTCCCTTTTTCTCAGACCTTTTGTATTTACAACTAACAAAATATATATATATGAATTGACTTTTAACCATTTGAGTAGCTTTTGCCATTTTTATTCTGTACAAATAAAATATACTTTAATATTTAAGCATTTTAGCTTTTAATTGTATCGACTGTTTTAACAGAACAACAATATTTCAACTCTTACACAAAAACTGAAAAAGGTGCAATGCTCCTTTAATGCTGTGTCTCTTTACTAAGCTTCACACATAGCTAATGAAAAGCAACCCCGTGGTAAAGTCCATTAATGACATAATATGACTTCTCTGGCTTTTGCAATAACCCACAAAAAAGTCCATTTTAGAAAAAGACACCAAAACAACGTCTTTAGTGTGAGAACCGTTCGAAGAAGTGCAAAGTGCAATAAGTTCATAATGAATTCAGTAGTCCTCTCTCAACTAGCTCAACACACGTACAAAGTCCGATAGCATTAGCATTAATTAGTCTCCATAAGTATATGTCGTTTTCTATACAATACTACTCAGAAACTGTATAACGTGGCTTACTAGTTGACTATGGATTCAATAATCTCTTCAACTGTTAAAGGGAACCAATATATATGCATCAAAAAGCATTTTTACTGACCTGTGATGTAGGAAAGATGACATGAGCTTCCGTTACCGCAGGTTTCTTCTTCTTCTGTGTGCCCAACCTTCTCTTCCCACCAATGCGACAGGCGCCTCCTAGCGGTTGTATGTGGAATTGCACTGCAAAATAAATTTTAAAAAACCACTAAAGAATTTAGTGAGAGCTTAAGGATAGAAAATACAAAATGGTGTTGGGGTGCTTATTTTTATACTTAGTGTTTTCATTACTTATAATATGGATCTAAAGTCAAATAAGTTGGAAAAGTGTAGTTTTAAGACAATAAGATACAGATGAATTAAATAATACAAAGCACTTAACTACAATAAAAAAATTTATTGTAAAAAGTTAAATATTTAAATTTAACTACAATTTAAAAACAAGTCAGGGCTTGTTTCAACTTAATTTTTCTAAATTTGAAAAAAAAATAATAATTTAATTAAATGCTTGCCACCATGACATCGTTTCACCAATGTCTGTAAATCAAGGCATACGTCCAGCAATGACGCTCCACTGTTACCATTGGTCACCAGGCAACCAAATGTTTTTCACTTTGCTGTTTAAGAGCGAGCTGTGTGATTTCACTCTCCTCCATCCCTGTATTGCTTTGGTGTGAAGTACTTTAGACATTATCCCCCATTTATTCATTTTTTTTGACACAAGCAAGGGATGAAAGCAGGATCAAATGTGACCAAGATATTCATTGTTTGAATGAATGTGCCAAACTAGCACTTTTGTCCTGCAAAAGTTAAGTTTAAGAACAGTACTGTGGCAATTTAATATGTCACATGCTTATAGTGCTGAAGTTATAAAAGAGTGAAAAATATTCATTTGTTCCATTGGCATAAATTTGAAGGGGAAAAAAAGAGAAATGAAGAGAACTGCTTGATGAGCAATGGAGCCAAATGAAAGATTTTAGAATTATTTTTTTTGTTGTTTTTGCCAATTTTTAGACTAACTGAGTTAAAATCATTTGACAGCAAAGATGAGCTTCAGGTTTCTATTCTACTTCCAATTTCTCTCAGTTATAGTTCATTTTTAAAGAAATTGATTTGACGGTTTTGAAGTGAAATCCATCACCTGTAGTAAACAGATGTCATGTATAAATATAAAACAACTTTAGAGGACAGTGTTCATATCCTTGGGATACACTATACCAAGAGATAAACTATTGACTAAGAACTAATCAGTGTCTTTGATTGGTTGTAACTGGTTCGTCCACTCCACTCTAAATCCACTAAAAGCAGAGTGAAATTTTGGATTTTCAAACAAGCTGTCAATTGCGACATGATATGGAAGATGGTATGCATCTGTGACTTTCTAGGTCTCATTGAAGCTTGGAAAGTAATAATTTCACAGTGATGATCAGTTGATTGCCAATTGATACAGGCAGTAGCCCCTACACCAGTAAATCTGCATAGAAACCAAGGCTGCACAATATAGCTGCAATATTTTCTCATTGCGATGTCAAGATGTGTAACACTGACGCGGCAAAAGAGTGTTTGTAATGCAAAATATGTTGCTTAAAACATGAGGAATTCACCCTTTGCATACCAATAGGACATTCAGCCTGTTGGATGGAGACTCATAGCAATAGATAATATCAATGACTAAGTTACAAAAGGTAGCAGTGACAACCGTGATCACGGGAATGGTAAAAGAAGGAGGACTGATGAAGAGATCGCTCAAAACTCTCAGCATCTCATGATTTATTATATCAGGTAGGCCTAAAAGTAGCACACATGTTGTTTGGCTCAGAAGCTTGCAGATCAGCTAATTCACCACAACAAATGAACTAACTAAAGATTTCTCTGATTGTGCAGCACCAAAAACACAGAATGCAACTCGAAATTCTTCCCTCGGAGATCACAAGTAATCTCCTCACCTTTAGCTTATCAAAGTGATGAAGTCCCTCTTCAAGGGAAGGCGTCACACTTGACGCTAATGTGTCTTTAATGCAGTCGGTTACACCCGTAGACGTTAGAATCAAAACATTTAAGCAGACCTGCTCACCGGAGGCAGGAGCGAACCTTGTAAAAATGAATTATTGATGGCATACGAGGCTCCTTCCTGACTGGGAACAATGTAGCCGGCACATCTGAGCTCTTTAAAATCAAGGTCTCTCCGCTCGCTTTCATGTTCTGACGAGAGCTCAGCCTCCAAGCCACAAGACATTCCTTGATTAACCGGTGATGTCCAAGTCTCTTTCTCGGAGGCACCGCAGTCCTGTCGGGACAGAGCACGTTATTGTTGGGATACCTGCATAGCTGCATGATTGGTGTCAAATAAACATGGTACTAAAGCTGCAGTGCTAGAGGTCTTTTTACCTGTAATTATTGCATGGCTAGCTTTCTACTGTGGGACGGCTGCCAGCTTGCTTTGGCTTTTATGGGGCTTCTGGTCTTTTCTTGTGGTTGTCATGCTGCAATTAAAACCGTCTCCAATCGCTGGGTGGCAAAAGGCACTGAGACAGACTCTTGTCTCTCTCTCACACAGACACACATACAATGTGCATGTGTACGGGTGCGCACACACGCAAACACACTGTGGAGTCTCTGGCTGGAGGCAATGGGAAAGCGTATGATATAGGAAAAACATAGTTAATTACATTTGACAGGTATCTATTAAAGTGCATTCTTAGACCTTAGAGGCCTTCACACATCTAATGGAAACACACACTCAACTGCTGCCCATGAATAATAGGGCTTCCAAGCCAAAAGCTTTTGGGTTCCCCCCTGCCTTATCTCACCAACATCAAGCATCTGTCAGCGAATAGACAAATCATCACTAATCAAATTTACAAAAGTATAAACCAAGGTCTTACACTGGTATTCAGGTGCTTTTTAATTAGTTATTCAAGGATTCTTTTCACTTTTGAGTTAACACACACTTGAATCCCTCATGAGAAGGAGCAAAAGCTCTCCTGTTTAGTACAGACAATAGTGGTGTGATTATAATCACGCCACTTTTCCTCCTGATTGTGCCATCAAAGGGAAGATGTATGGACTGCAGAAATGTCGGAGTTGTGATCTGCAGGGAAACGTCCACATGCATGGAAAAGTGTACCTATGCATTAAGGTGGACATGGTTTCTGGCTTTTTCTCTCTTCATGCTCTGATCATTTGTCTGTTGACATTTGCGTCCAGTCTTTGCTGTTTTTTCATCTAATCTTTGAGAGACTTCAGATATTACTGAAATCTGTCAGTAATCTTTTAAATCACATTTGAACAACTGATTTAAAAAAAAAACACTGGAAAACAACACAGGAGGCTAAATGGAATTAAACACTAGAGAAATAATGACTATGCAAATCCAGAGTGTGCAACTATGATGGATACAATCATAATTATTGGTATAATATTGTTACTTAGTAGATAAATCTTACATTGCTGCTTTTAAAAATTTTAATTTTCGTTTCAGTACATTTAGTAGAAATAAATGCACTTAACAAAACTACAGATACCACAGTTATTGTTCCTCCTGACAATTTCTCTAAAATAAATATAACTACAGCGTTTCTATAATTTTACCATTGTTCACCAGTCTTTCTAGGAATATTTAAACAGAATTACATAATTTCCTGTTTCCCCTTAGGAATATTAGGTAACACGGAAACCCCTTTACTCCTGGTCACTCTACAGAATAAAGATGACCGAGAACATGTTAGTTAAGTAACAAGGAAACAGCTACCAGACTAAATATGTCCATAAAATCAAGCCAGTGTATATATATATATATATATATATATTTATTATGAACTTCTCTCTTTCTCAAAAAAGGAGAAGGAGGCACAGTGTGGCTCAGTGGTACAGCAGAAGCTGTATACAAAGGTTACAGTCCTCAACATAGTTGTCACCACTTCGATTCCTGACCCTGGTGTTTTGGTGCCTGTCTTCACCTTTTCCTTCTCTGCCACTCTTCTTGCCTAGCTACTGCTGAGTAAAAGTCACTAAAGTCACAAAAAAATCTGAGAAAATGGAATAAAAACCCCTACTATGAATACCATTACAACTGAGTGAGTTAGGTAGAACACAAACGTTAATGCTACTGCAGAAGATGTAAAACTCCTGGAATGAAGTCTGAATTTTAAGTTTACATTTGATGTTTATATTGATATTTATGCTGCTGGACTTTTGTCTAAGGTTATAAATTTGATTATACGTCCAGAGTGCCATCTCTATTACTCGTCAGTAATTGTTCCAAGTCATAGGTTTCATGTGGAAATTGGATTCACAAAGTCTGGAAAGTCCTGCTGAGATGCTTGCTGTTAGGAACATTAAAAAAAAATAAACAGTGGTAAGTATTTTTCAGAAGAATAGCATATGTTTGAATCATATAAATGAAACATAAATTGGTTAAGGGGAAAATTGCAGAAAATAGGAAAGGTGCTAGAGCCTAGCTTGCTTTTCTAGGTGCAAGTTAGGCTACTTGTTTGTCTTGGCTCAACTGCCAGGACAAAGAATGCAAAGAAGCAGGTTTAAATAGAAAAAAATATATTTATTTTGACTATTGATGAATAGAAAACCTCAAAGAAAATCCATGCTATATGGAAGACAATGAATACATAACTGTCCATATATGGATGTGAGGAAAAAAGTAATCATTTTTCAGGACTAAAAATTTTTGAACTGCTTGTACATTTGTGTTCACTGAGAATCCTTGGTCAGGTCCTGGTGCGTAGCCTAAATAGGTTACAGTTGTTTGGAAAAACTCAAAATTAGCTAAATCCCGGACAGGCCCCCAATTTCTAACTACCTGCTTCAACAGTCACAGTAAAGCATGGAGAGACACAGGTAAAGGTCTGATAAGAGTTTGACTACCAAGACTAAAGAATTTCTTGACATTTTTTCATTTACATCTTTTAGCCAAAGCTAATAATTTCAGTGAGCCCACAGTGAACACTGTGATCTAACATTAACAAGGCATTAGTCAGGAGAAAAGTACTAAACTTCTCAAAATTATAGTTACAATCCCAGAAAAAAAATGGTTTCATCAGCAGGAAATCACAATTTGGCAATTCTCCAGTCAAAACTCATAACTCACAGAAGTTTGGTGGGAAAGTGAACAAAATGTTTTTGCAAGACAGAGAGAGCAGATATTACTAAGCCAAAATGTGAGATGCTGACAGGTTCTCGCCAAAAATGACTAAAACTGAATCAAAAGGTGACTCGACAAAGTTTTAATTTAAGGAGGTCCACACTGATGACACCATGTTGACACAGATTTGAATTCATCTTCCATGCGATTGTACAAACCAACTCTCACATTTTGTAGGAAATGAAATGTTAATATAAATGATAATGGTTTAATTTTTCAGGAGACATATTTATAGCTACTGCGCTCTACATTAGGCATTCATGTATGCATGGTTTGGTATGAAAAGAATTCCCTTGCATCAGACGAATGTCTTTGGGGTTAATCATTAGCGGTAAAACCCAGGAATCGTGTAATAGTGACCATTTTCTTTCTGTCTTGACTTAATCTACTCAGAGTAACTATTTTATGCTAAATGTCTCCATTTAAGTAAAGCCCCAGTACCGGTGTGGGAATTTCCTCCCTGAACCGATCGGCGACATTGTTTTAGCCTTTTTTCCACACTGTTTCTGAGTTTTATTTTCATAAAACATCCCCTCCCACAGCTCCAGGTTTCTCCCTGTCCAATCTCCTATCATTATGAGGGCTAAAGGATCACACACAAAGCCAGGAAAAGATTATGATGATAGTTTTGCTGCCTGCCCCCCTTTGTCCGCATTCCTCTGAAATGAAAGGCGGTGAAAATTACCCGAGGGTTTGATGCTTCGAGTCTTTTGACATCTACCTGGAGGTGCAGGTCTGGTCTTCGTAGATGTAGGGGGTTTCTTCTTTCTTGTCACTGTCCAAGTACAAAAAAAAAAAGGCCAGGAAAAACAGGGAGTGCCCAGTCCCTTCATGAAGTCGCACACATTTATAAGCCGTTTATTGGCACAGAGAGCTGTTCCTCCTCTACTCGCCAGCATTTTGCAGAACAACCGACAAGTGCTCCAAGTGTTAGTTACAGTCACGGACAGCTAGTCAGGATTCACTCTAAGTACCACGGCAGGTCAGGGGGAAAAGCAGCGTGTAGGTATTTAAATAGGCCATACATCAAAACATTTTAGGGTGACGTGTGTGTGTGTGGAAAGTGCTAATACTCCCCCCGAGCTGATTCCATCCAACCTCCTGCCAATGTCAGAATCCAGCTGAATTTGCTTTCCAAGATGTTCTTCTGAGGTGAAAGCCAGCAGTCAGTTGTAGCTCCGCTGGTAGCCGTTTCCGACGCTTTGGTAGTGTAGCATCAAAGTCGCAGGGCACACATATATTCCGCAGGATTAGAGCGGCGTAAAAGGACAGCCCCAGCCCATTCACTGTTGGCACGGCCGCCACAGCCTCGGCACAAGTGAGTTTTTAATGCATTCCATTTAACTTTAATTACTCCAATCTCTGCGAGGGCACACAGGAAGAAAAGGCCCGGGCGTTTGTGCCGAGCAGATTACCCCACTGCCCTGCCAAGTCCGCGGCGCGCTGCATCCTAAGATAGAATTCAAATTCAAATGTGGGCTAAAGAAAGTGCAGCTGTCACCCCTCTGGCCTGCGAAGCCCCAGCCGGATCAAAGATGAGCTGTCCTCCTCCCCTGCCCGTGTAAAAATGAGCTGTCCTGGCCGTGCCAGTGTCTCGTCCCCCTGGGGCACCTAATCCTCCTCTCCTGACTCCACACTGACAGTCTGAATAAAGGCATTAAACCCCGCAAAATAATTACCAATTAAAACGGATGGAGAAGTCATCAGGTAGTGACTGGGGTGTTGTGGGGGGGAGGGGGTTTGCAGGCAGAGGCTGAGGAGAGGGATAGAGCTGTGGTGGGTTCCTTTCCTTCCTGCCAAGAACAACCTGTATTCCTCCTTTATGGGTTATGCCTTTGCAGTTCTGGATGAGTGAGTGACCTTACAGAGTCGTATCAGACCGGGAACAGATTTCTCAAAGCTTTGAGGATGTCAAGGAAAATGTTTGTGAGGCATCCCAACTGAGCCAATGCTAGAAGTAAGTGTATAAGTTTTTTTTTTTTTTTTTAAGCGGCTTTATGTAGGAGTAGTTGTCTTATCTGGTGCTATTCCATCTGGGCAACTTCTGCACACGTTCGGGATATTGTGAAATTGTAGAGATCAGTGAGTATTTGTTCGCAGGTCTCAGGAAGTCTATGGAAGTGTGTGGCAGGTACACAAGTGGGTGTGCGTTCGGGAGTGAAGTCCACTGCGCTGTGAATGAGCATGTGTGTGCTCGTACCTGTTGTCGGGTGTTATGGGGGTGTTTGCAGACTAGCGTGCCATGAGGCCCGAGGCACTAATCCACCAGCGCCGCGCTGCCGAATCCAGGTAAAGTGATCCTAAAGCCTTCTTACCTCTCTCCCTCCCCTGTTCTCCTTGCTCCCCTTTGAGCTCCGACTATTAGCAGTGGCAGAGATCAGACTAGAGAATATCCACTCAACAGACCAGTCTGGACCACGACCCACAGTTTGACAACTTAATCTCGTTTTTGACGGGAGGCAAAAGACAATAAAATAAAAATAACAGAGCATAAATGCGCAACAAAGGGGGTTCAGACTTGACCGAGTTCCTTAGAGACGCCTACCATCGGTATGTGAGATGGACTGTATTCCTCTCCTTTATGTAACATCAGAGCTGTGATTGTTTTGGGGCCTTCCTCAGGTTACAACCAACATTTTGACACTGTGCGGGTTAAGGCTGTAGAGAGCCAAATACAGTGTGAAAAGCACAAAACTCCTGCTGATAGCCACAAACAGACCCTTTAAATTTGATCGTTCTTTGCTTTGCTTGATTGTAATACAGTAGCATCCTCCAGCCATCCTCTATATTTATAGTTTTTTTGTCTTAAATTTAATTCAAAGTGACATTAAAAAGTCTCAGAAATGACTTGCTTAAACCTGCAGATACCCTGGTTCAAAGGCATCACTATTTTCCATTGAGACCTTTAAGAAGCAGACTGATGTGGAGAGTCTGGTTTGACTCTGGAAACCATGTACCATAAATCAAAGTTAAAATGCAAATGAATGATTTCTTCTTCGTCACGCTTTGTTTCGTAACCACGGTTGTGCAAGGTGGAGCGCTGCAGCTTTTGCAGCTTACTGCTCTGTTTGCAACCTGCTGCGGCGTTTTACTGATGTTGATCACTTTTGACCGGAGGGAAGGTTTGCAGCGCTGATGTGACTTGTCTTTCGGTTCTTGTACCTGTACCAGAACTTCCCTGGGCTAAATACACTTGGACTGTGGGTGTTTGCGATGCGAGCACATGCACACATGCTTATGAGTAAGAGTGTGAGTGATGAACAGTGGGTTTTCTTGTTTTTATTGTGCAGTTCTGTGGAACCCGTAATTACATCTAGATTTAGCCACCCAGTCGAGCACATTTTTGCTGTCTGTTTGCATCCAGATCACAGGCTACACTCACCTTCAGCAGGAATTTATACATGATGCCAAAGAGAGTTTTCATTTTCCACTCATTCTCTGTAATTAAACCAAAGATCAGTTGTCGTGATCTGGTCAAGTTATCTTGATTTATGAACTGAGGGCCAGTCAGTTAAAAATATGTTTATCTTTATTTCAAGTTATCGCCAAGGGCAGGCCTAGGGCAGGCCTAGGGCATTTTTGGCCTAACCCTTGACCCACAGTCATCATTTATCTATAAACCTTTTTTTTTTTTTTTTTTTCCTTTTCCAACTGACATAATTTACATGCAGGTGCAACAGAATAAAATTACGCATAATAACTAGTTATACTTTTCACTCCAATTCTGGAGGGATGTGGAGATGTTTCAGATGAGATGGAGCTGATGTAACTTTTCCCACTCAGTCAAAAATGCCCAGAAGACACACCGGTGAAAGATTCTGCAAATACAAATTACCTTGCGAAAGTAACTGCACCCCCTCAAAGAGACGTCGATATAATTAATCTGAACTTTATGTAATTGACCAACACTGGTGACAAGCATGACTGTGAAGCCGAAGGAAAACGTTCCATGTGTGGGGCGCAGTAAAAATGTGGAAGTCATTTCACATAAGTTCTCATCTTAGATAAGCCCAAAGTTGAACCTTTTGGTCAACCCGCCGTACACTTTCTACATCTCATCAAACACCAGTCCGAACTGGGAAACATGGTGGTGCCGGCATCATGCTGTTTGATTTGACGGCATTAAATACAGCAACACTGTGGATGGAAAGCTGTTAGAGGACGCAAAAGACTTGAAAGGGGAGCAGAAAAAACAACTAAAAGCATATACCCAGAGCTAAACTGGAATGAGTCATTCATGCGTGGGGAATGGCCTAGTCAAAGTCACCTAAATTCAATTGAGAATCTGTGACAAGGCATAACATTCCGTTTCATAGAGTCTCAATACAATCTGACTGAGCTTGACAAAAAAAAAAATTCAATATCATTATCTGGATGTAAAATTTGATGGTTTGCACCATGGAATAGCAGGAATAGGGGGGCAAGATATTAACACAGAGAATCCAGATGACCCCCCTACTCTTTCAAATTTTCATTTCAAAAAATATTTGAAAACCATGTGTCCTTTTCTTCCCTCTTCACATTTCGATGTTGTTTTGTTTTGGTCTGTCACATAAAAGGTGAGTAGCAAAGTGTGTGATCGCAATGTGAAGGAATGTGAAGACTTACAAGTGGATGGCAACACTCTTTACTTTGAATAACCTTAGGGACCAGCCAGGGACCCTGAAAGGATAAACAGGTAAAACCAATTGAAAGGTTGATGGACTTCAGTGTTGCTTTCCACTTACTGTTAAAGTACTTTTTATATACTCAAAATAATGTGATGCGGACATAATCTCGGTTTCTAAAGCATCTTAACAGCATTTTTCTAGTCTTGCTGATCGTTTCAAACAACTGTCAACAAATCAGAGCGACATGGGGTCCACAGAGTTGCCCTATGGTCACTTCAACATGTATGTTTGGGAAACCAGGATCAAAGTATCAACTTTCTAGCTGACAAACAAATCACTTTTTCTCCTTATTTCAGTGTGCAAGAAGTGTTGAAAAATTCTTGATGAAATAAACCGTCGCACCCAACCAACAGGCACAACAAACTGCTTAGGAACTTCAAAAACCAATGTTATGTTGCAAACCAATCCCGTCCAGTGACCATCCTGCAACCCACTACTTTTAAGGCTTCAGCATTCTCTCGTCTCATACACATCTACCTCTGCTTATTTTCCTTAAAAGTGTCATTTGTGGCATTTCTGTGGGCTTAATAAATCACATGAAACAAACCGGTGGAGAAGCTCTAGTGCAGCTGCAGAGCGGATGTGTAGAACAACCCGACACCTATAGATCAAAAAGCAGCATGATGTCTTGCTTTAAAAAGCTCTGCCATGACTGAGAGACCAAGAACTTTACACAGTCACCAACAAAAGTTGTTCCTTCAGTGTATTTGATACAATAATTCAAATTCTGTCATGGTTTGAGTTTTTCTGTGTGTTTATTTTAGGTTTCCGTGTTGTCCTGTCTTCCCCTCGATTGTTCCCAGGTGTGTCTCGTTCCCTGATTACCTCCTGTGTGTTTAATGTCACCTGTGTCTCTGTGTCTTCGTCTGGTCGAATCTGTCTCTGATGTTTGTCCGTAGTTACCAGTCGCTACCAGTTTTGAGCCTTAGCCTTCTGCTCATCTGTGCTGCCTGGGTTTTAGGATTGTTTAAATCTTCATTAAATCATCATTTCGTTCTACATACCTGGGTCCACAGCGTCTTCCTCGCCATCTACCACCACATGTTATGACAAACTCTACTTAACACTTTCAACTCGCTCTTCTCTTTTTCACATCCACATGGCCGCCATCCAGGCGCCACGGCGTCAGCTCGATATTAACATGTTATTGTTTCACAAATCAACTAAGACCACTTTCCATTCCTGCTCTCCATTAAGTCTGAAAAGAAAGGCCTCTCAAATCAAATATGGCACTTAAGCAAATGCAGCGTTCAGTGTGTTTAAAAGTGCCTTTGATAACGGAGATGAGAAACTTTGTGATACACTAAGGTCGAAGGACAAGTTGATAATTTAAGGAGGGCAAGGAATTCTGTTTTCATCAAAAGAAAGCCTTCGCTAATAGGAAGAAAAGGCCTTCGAGCCTTGTCAAACATCTTCATTAGAAGCCCCACTTTAGTCTTAATGCATCTCCAGTCATTATCCGCGCACAATATGTCACAATCCTCTCCAGCGGGGGGAAAAAAAAATACATACACCTTTTCAAATAATTGCCCTGTGAAGGACAAACAAGCAGTGCATAGAAAAGGTGTCATTATTTAGGTGCAATCTCAGGCAAGGCCTGCGAGGCCTTCGCTCCACCGTGCCATTGTTGTAGAAGGCCACTCGGTGCCAAAGTGCCCGAGTCATTTGGCAAAAAGCAGCGTGAGGGCAAACCCTGGCTTCCACTGTGCTTAATCAGAGCGGAAGCCATGATAAACACTTAAAGGTTCACAATTCCTAGTCTAAGTCTAACAGGGCGCTTTCTGCTTTTAATTCAAACCAACGCCGTTAGCTGTCGCCGCACAAAACTCTGACACCCTTCAGGAACGCCACCCTCCTCATGTCAATCAGCTGTTGTCGGTCTCTCGTTTTTTTTTTTTTTTAATTAATATGCATAGTTAATTAGCTTCTTTCTGTCAGGCAGTGGTAAAATGACAGCTTGCTGAGCTAACCAACGCCACTATGCTTGGATGGCTGCCATATTGTCTTCTTTATTATAGTTACTCTCCTGATGTCAGATTCAAAACCGGCTCTGAAGAAGAGCAGAATTAGTCACCTCCCCTACCAGGCAATAAAGCTGTTTTAAAAAAAAAAAAAAGCAAAGAAAATGTCATGTGCATGCTATATTAGTGACATGTTTGGACATGAGAGCTATAAAACCCCTCAACGGCGCTGAATGAGACAGTTTGTGCAACGGGATGTAAAATTATGTTTAGCATATTTATAACTCAGTTGAAAATTGGTTGCTAGTTTTGGACACAGGAAATGTTTCTGTTTTCTGCCCACAATGTGACCCGGTGAAAATCTAGACAATGTGGTAAGTCTTAAAAAAAAAACAACTAGTGAAAGTCAAGATGTTATTTTTGGAAAAGAAAAATGGTAAGTTGGATGGGTTTAGTGTAAATTTTATTTATTAGAAATGATCCAAGATATCTTGAGAGTGCCGAGATGACAGTTTTTTGGGATCAATTATTAGATTAATATGTTTCTGATCATTTTGGCGGTGAAATATTTGCCTTGTAGTTTATATTTGGAGAATGGGCTTCATCTAGTGAGTGTGTTTGGTTGCAAAAATAAGGGGTTTGTCCTGGATTTTCACCAGATTAGAAAACTGTGTAGATTCTGACCAATTGAAAATCAACAATAAAAATATGTATGAACACCCACCTCCTCTCTCAAAATAGACAAGGGTAAATCTGCATATTTTTTTCCAAATTATAATTTTAAGAAGGAAGTGTAAAAGGTGTACAAAGCTCAGGTGAATTTCAAAAATCGACTAAAAAAAGTTTTTTTAAGAAACCTTGCAAAATGCCGTATGATCTCAACTCATTTGTATTTGTTTTTTGCTATAATGCTCTGCTTGATGTAAATGTAAAAGACTTTTTTTTTATGTCTTTGCTTTTATTTCAGTTGCAACACACAGAGATGAATAAAAAGGGAATGTATATATATTTTTAAAAAGCAAATGAGAAAGGTGGGGAAACTGTTTAAAAAGAAAGGAGAGAAAGAAGTGCACAAGACGACACCCTGGAAGTCTGCCTCTACATCTGCAGAAAGAGAGAAAAACAGAGAGCTGAGAAATCACAACAACATATGGATATGTAGCAATAACAACAGCAACATCACTGAAAAGTACAAGGTACAAATTAATACAAGTTGTATTTAGTGGGAACAACAGACACATGGAGTGTATCTGTAAACACCTGAATCCAAACACCTGTCCGCGTGTGTGTACGGGTGTGTGTGTGTGAGCACGCTTGTGTATATAAGGTTTCTCCATAAGAATGTTCAATAGCAGTTGTGAGGAGCCACAGACCTTCCCCCCCAGCCCCCCAAAGACCCGAGGCAGAAAGGAGCAGATTGGAGCCCTGGAGGAAGCAACCAGCAGAAGCCCCAGGAGGCCACAGAGACGAGGCCACACACTCCGCCGCAACCGGCTACGCTGGATCAGATCCAGCCCTGGACACAGAGACCTGAGACCCAAGGGCACGCCACTCCCCAGCAGAGGCTGGATGGAGTCAGGGGACCCAGGCCAGCAGCCACTGACAAGACACAGATATAAGGCGGCTTTATCTCAGCTTACATTGAATCGCAAATGTTCACACGTCTTTAAAAAAGTTGCTGTTTTTCTCTGCTGTGTGCTTTTGGTTTTGACAAAGTATTTGAAAAATTTTCCTAAAACCTGCCCTTTTTTTTAATTACAGCTACATGTACAATTTGTAGAAGTCACTTTATCCAATGTTTATGGATTTCTGGTTGGGTTTATCATCATTCTTTTGATTGGCACCTTCAATTCAGTTAAAAAAGTACTTTATTGATACCAAATTGTTGTAGATGATGACAAACTTCCAGAAAACTGCAAAACAGCTGAAACACTGAGTTCCTTTAAACCAAATCCACCTGGTTGGATTTGCTTTTTCTATTTATTTATTTTTGCCTTTAATAAATGAAACGTTGACCAACATATTTGCTGTGTATGTTTTTGGTGATGGCGCTCATCAACATGCAATGCTTGTTCAATTGTTGACTGTGTGGTGTTTTCTTTAAAACTTTGTCATTTTTTTAGTTTTGAACCGCCTTGCTACTGAAATGTGCTTTACAAATATTGAGGCTCTATCCATCCAAGAGTACAGAAATGCTGTCTTGGAATATATTCTTAATTTAGAATAATATATATATATATATATAACACCTGCACTGAATCTTTACTCCATATACATTCTGATAAGAATAACTTGAGAATATGGCGACATGAAGTTAATACCCACGCAATGTCTGCCAAAACGGGAAAAGCAAGGGTAAAATAGGACATTTTCCTTTTTTTTTTGGCAGCCCTTCATCTAAGACAGAAAGCAGTGGCCACAAGGGGAGAAGTAAACAGATTAGGAAAGCTATTGACATTTCCCTGTAGCAATGAAGGGGTGTCGAATGGCAGCATGGATGATAAGGTGTACAGGCATTCGGCACCCCCTCGCCCCCAAAACACCCCTACTCATGTTTTATGTATCTGCGATCACAACCGATCGTGAGAGAAATTAATCAATACCAACGCTGCCACAATGTGTGGATGACACATGCCGTTGCCCACCCCCTCAACCCCCACACTGCTGCCTCCTGTGCCCCCCTCTCAACCTTGCCACACTCCCCCGTTTCTTCACCCCCCTGTCTTCATTCTCCTCGCCCCATCCATTTTGATTCGGGGGGCTTGTTGTTCGCCCACGTCTAGGTGAGGGATTTTTACATCCCCGGCGTGCTTGGAGGAACTCCATATGGCCGGGATCAAAGGTGTTGCTGGGTGCATGGTTCTGCTTGGTTGCCAGCCACCGCCGTTAATTAGAAAACAAGATCAGAGGCGGTATTAAAATCCAATTAAGCCCGTATGAACAGATTGCCAAGTGATGTTCACTAATGCATTACTGAGCACCATGCAAATTTTAGTGGCAGCATTTGGCTTTATGTTATGTGTTTGTGTCATTAGGAGTGTGCGTGCGCGTGCGCATCGGGGAGCTGAGGGGGGAAGTGTACTTGAACGCGCGCCCGAGTGTGTCTTGTGCACGCGTCACTTGCCGGCTATTCAAGGCTCTGTGACATTGCTTGATCTTTTTTTCCCTGATACACAGCGCTAATCTCATATAAACAATCAGCTAAAGCTCTGCAGAGCAACAACACCTATCCTCCCAATAAGATTGGATGATATTGCTTTTCACAATTAAAGCATAATTGAGAATGCTGAATTATTGATCCGTCATAATTGAGTTCTCGTCATTTGATTTGCGCAAAGAAACTGAATATGATGCACAGAAAGAAGAGAAGAAAATCCTACAGATCTGGTTGAACGGCTTCGGAGCTTTTGAGTTTGCCATTTGGTCTCTGCTGTCCACTTAAGGAACGTAAATCCCAACTGGGACCAGTAGCTTTCAATCCAAATTATTTCTTTTTTTTTTTTTTTGCAAACCAGAGGTAGCAGTCGGCAGACATAATTAAACATGTTAAGGAATTGGATGAGGCACATTAAAAATGCACGCATAAAACCATTCGGCACAATAAGTGCCAATTTAGTCCATGAGTTTCATTCACGCAGCAGACAGACAGGGCATCTGTACCAAAGAGTGACAAGTGGATGCAGCTGGTGGCCTATGGCCCGAAGCATCCACATTATCACAGACGAGAGCTGTTAATGCCGGGGCTGAATAGGAGCCCCTTTTGAGTTACAAAATAGCATTCTGATTAGAAAGCCAGGAAATACACATGTGAAGAGCCGGAAATTGTCACAATGCAGAACCGTGGCCCATTTGGCACCATCTCAAGCTGGGTATGGAGGAGTGAGATCCTAACGAAGGGATGTGCTCAATCAGACGCATTGAGGTTACTTATATGCTTGGGTTTTTTTTCCAGTTCATTTACAGGAAATGTTCCATTTGTCAGAGTTTTTTTTTTCTTCCCATGTCACATTGATGCTAAAAAAAAATGCAGTAGCACACTTCCAGGTTTGCATGCAATATTTGTTACCACATTTATTTATTTAATTCCATGTTTGTTTCTCATAATCCAAAATTCCAAAAGTAAACTTTTTTTTTTCACTTTTTAGTTAAAGACGAAATAGTCTCTCAAACTTTACATCAGGAGTCAAAGCAGGGTGTAAAAACAAAATCGGAATAAAAGATTAGTCTTTGGATGGATGGATGGATGGATGGATGGATGGATGGATGGATGGATGGATGGATGGATGGATGGATGGATGGATGGATGGGAAAACAAAAAAGTATACTCTACCAATGGGAAAAATAACTACAGTGATTTTCTCAGAAAGCTGTACTACCTGCTAGTCTCTTGTGAAAAAAATGTCAGAAAAAAACTTACTCGGATTCATACTTAAACATCTTCACTTTAGCACACATTTTCTTTTCTTTCATGGATGGAATAATCTTATTTTTTATATATTTAAAAACAACATAAACAGACAGTTTTGTACCTTGCATTGTTGCACAACCTATTTTAAGGTTTGCACTATTTATTGTTTAAATTTAGCCAGAGAAAATCAAACTGCAAAACTAAAAAGTACATTAAAAAAACATCCCTGTTAAAGCAAATGAAAGTGGGGTAAAACACTTCTGTACACAACTCCTTTGTAAATGTTTCAAAAACTAACCCTCTTGTTAAATTTAGAGCTACTTTTGTTTCTCTGTGGACGAGTAAAAGGAGAAACTAGTATCTGTGATAATTAATATGTTTTAAGAAGCAGTTCAGCACACGAGCTCACACTTTAAAACACAAAGTTTGAAGTTTTCCCTTCATTTAATTGAAGCAAATTGGAAAATTATTTAATTTACATGACGGAAGCAACTGATCCATATCTGGGTTTTCATTTCAGGCTGAGCCTCCACCTTCATCAGGATTAATGACTAGCAGCTGTGTACCTTAACTTCCCACGCTGTGATTGGTCAGTGAAAGTCTACCGCAGCTATAATCAGCGATTTGCACCAGGCTGCTCATCAAATGTGATGGCTGGCTTGGCCTCCTCAAAGTAACAACTAGTTTGTGGTTTATGGCTTCTTTTTTTTCTCTTAAACATTTTTACTCTGATGTTTCTCAATAGGCTGTGGCTACTTGTCATACTGGCTGGTGCAACTAATGGATACTTCACAATGAAAGGTAAATCCACTTCTTGATCAATCTGGACACATCGTGCCTTATCAGCAGAAAAACTGCTAATGTCTCCCTTTGCAGCTTTGGATCCTCTTGGGGCTTCTGGTACAAACCCTTTTAGTTCCAGTCGGGGGGAACCTGGCCCTGGATATGTCGCTGAAGAGTCTGCTTTCTCAAGTGCGCCGAAGCGAGCTGAACAGCTTTATACAGATGAACAACCTAGATACACTCGTCCTAGTGCTCAGATGAGACCAGTTCCTGCTCTCTATGGGTGTGATGTATATCCGGGACATCAAGGGTTCCCTGCCTCACCAAACCAAGGTAGGTGACTAGCTAGAGGTGTTCTCTGTCTTGGGATCTAGATTAAATAAATTTCTTCTCTCTTTCAGTTCAGTGGGCAATCGATCCTCCCACTCCTTTCTTTGGTAAAACTTCCCCTCTGGTTGTGTTACAAAGAACATAAAATAGCTGCTGTTGTTGTTGTCAATTTTATTGCTGAGTGCTTTTACACGGACATGATGGTTAAACTATAAATAAAGTAAAAACAAAACGTCAATACTTAGTATTGCAATATTCAATAAACACAAACTTAAACATAGATATAGGAGCTTGGCTTGACTAACCGGTTATAAGGCAAAGTTTACTCTTAGAACACTTCGTAGTATAATAAACATCGGCATTCAAATATCACAGTGCAGCAAAACACAGCTAGCATTTGGCTAATTAGCTCTAGCAGATTCACGAAGCGCACGCTTAGAACCGATAACAAAAAACTCACCTCCCAACATATAATTCACCATGTTGGGCAACACTCATGAATGCCAGTAGGATATGATTTTATAGCAGATTCAGCTTCTTGGTTTCAGCTAACAGCGGCCTAAGTGCACTGCTGGTCCGCCGTCAATTTTCTTCTCCCTCAAGTCAACTCGCGTACCAATGCAAAACTACAGAGCCCC
Source organism: Alfaro cultratus (assembly GCA_903066825.1). Taxonomy (NCBI): domain Eukaryota; kingdom Metazoa; phylum Chordata; class Actinopteri; order Cyprinodontiformes; family Poeciliidae; genus Alfaro; species Alfaro cultratus. Next base: position 54,844 of record CAEFZX010028352.1, read on the forward strand.
CTGGCGGAATGGGAGGAGTGAATCCAACAGGTTGAGTAGAGCTTCGCCTCTGAAAGTCGTAACTACGTGAGCCCTCCAGGGCCATTTCCTGTGTTCCAGCCAGGAGAAGCTTCCTATGAGGAGAGGACCTATGAACAAGGAGACCATGACTGTGAAGACAGAGGCCCTCCTCCTCAGTACCTTCCTGTCCTGCCTCTAAATGAATTTGCCATTGGTAGCCCACTGCCACTGGGCACACTTGTAGATTGATTTCGACATGGTTACCCTCTACTTGAGTACATGTTACTGAGTAGGAGGTATCCTCCAGGCACTTGCACATTTTCCACCAATCAACTTGACCATCGACAAAACCAGAGGCATGACAGTGGCCATGTTGTTGATCCTTACATATACAGTCAACTGGAAACCTACCCAAATCGTGAAAGGCGCCCTCTTCAACCTCCTCAACAGAACATTGTAAAGGCTGGCTACAGTGTTCACTAATATTTTAGCTGAGTCTCTAACGGCACTGACCTGCAGGAAGACTCTCCTAAAGCCAAGTTGTTGGCTATGGTAACCAGCTCACTCTGCTGAAAGATTAACTCTGTGGCAACCTGGCTTTTAATTTGTTTTCTACAACTACTACTTGACCCTGGTTTCTGTTAAGCTCAGCTGACTGCTTCAGACTTTTGTCACTGCTTCACTAAAAATCTAAAGCTTTGCACATCTCTCCAGTGTGTGTGATAAGATTCAACATGGTAGAGGTAAATGCTTCTTTAATATTCCATGCCTTGTCAGATCTTTAGGAGCCTTCTTGTTTGCACACATTTTAGATGGCCACTAAAAATCTTGTATTTGCCTATAGATTAGACATGTTGGCAACATATTTTTCTTGTGCCATAATGGAATAATTTTTTTTCCACTATGTATTCACAAATTGTGGAAAAGGTGAGTTAAATTGGAGGGTGCTAGGAAGGCTTATGGGTCAAATCCAGTGCAAACCTGTTCCTTGCATGTAAGCATTTAGTTACATTTTTAATTCTTGTGCCTTCGTCCAGCTGAGGAATCCTTAAAGGGTTTGACTACAAATAAAACCTGATCATACAGGCAATTTAAATTGGCCAGAGATGTCTAGGGTGGTAAACACTAGACTCCCATAATATTGATTCAATTAATCCTGTATTTATTGCATTCAGGTAATTTTTATTTTCCTTTCTTTACCATGACAATTCTTGCTTTTCTAGGATTTCTTCAGTATGAACTGATCTTTCTCACCAGGTTCCTAAAAGTTTAGCACCGGACTGACTACATTCTGCTCACAAATGTTTAGACAAGTAAATTTTGCCCATTACTCAAGCTATGAAAACCATATCTTTTGTTTTGCTTGAAAATTCAATGTCCTTTGCCATTTATCATAGAGGAAAATACCAGTCTCAACACGCAACCTTGCATTTAATTACTAGGATTTAGCAGTTTAACACCTTCCTTGAATTTTATAGAGCTCCTCAACATATTTTGTACTTTAAAAATCAAAATACTCTCTCGCAATAAAATGTGTATCCATATTGCATTGGCAAGTGTGGTAATGAAAGATCACACCACTGGTTCAATGCAGAACGGCTTTAAAATGCTAACAAGTTAATTTCACTTGTGATATTGCACACAGAAATTGTGACTGACATTCAGTATGTTGTCCAGATCTAATTTTCAAATGATAAAAAAAAAAAATAAACAAGCTGAGCCCAAGATTTACCACCAGACCCTTAACAGAACCAAGAGTACACAGAAAATGGATAGAAGAATGGAAAGATCCAACATAATCACGATTAATGCCTAGCAGCTGTGCATCATTAACTTGCTGCGTGCTGATTGGGCGGCGCTGCTTCCTCAGACCGTTTATGAGCCTTCCGCAGTGCATCCTTAATCGCAATAGTACAGAAGCTCGTCCAACATGATGACTGGCTCGTTGGCCTCAGGGGAAGGAGCGGGTTACTGCGCTGGTTCCTTTCTGTTGAGCGGCTGTAGTCGTAATCATCTGGGGGGGGGGTTCAACAGGGTGTGGCTCCTTATCATGCTGACTGGTGTGAATTAAAACTATCCCACCAAGAAAGCTCTGACCACTCCCAGTTTGGGCTAATAGTTTCTTAATACTGTGCTGATAAATCTTTGATGCTAAGAAAGAGGTGTCTAATAGTGCAGCAAACTAAATGCTGCTTTCCTTTTGTCCTGTTCTCAATCATTAATAAAGTAGTGCCTGCTTCTCTTGAGTCAGAGATGTTGTCCTGATGCTTTATCGGCTTAAATCTTCCAGGTAACTCGAAAGCCAAATCCAGCAGTCATGTCCCAAGAGGAGCGCCCTCTCCCGACGACCTGGAGCTGGTTTCTGAACCCGAACCTCCTGGATTCGAGGCACATGAGCTTGCCAAACCCTTTTCTTTTTCCAGGACTCCAGCCAGGTCTGCTGTCCTTCGTAGAGAAGGTGTACGAGCAGGGGACGTACGACTCTGACTCTTCAGAAAAAGGCCCACCGCTCAGACATGCTGCAGCTCGAAACGGATTCCGTGGCGGTACACCTCCGCCAGCAGTCCGACCTGTACGCGGCGTCTGGTTTGGCTATCCGCCGTATTACCTGAACCTGCCTCCAAAACCAAGAGGTTTGAGTATTTACCCATTTCTAAGAGGATGATCCAACACCTCAGTGAATATTTCAAGCTTGAGTATTGTGATTTCTAGATCACAGATGGTGAGTGGGCATGCTCAAAGTGGGCCTCCACATAATTAGTATTAATGTTCTCCATTTATCTGGTGTATATGTATATTCTGTTTGTCTCGTATATTTCTGTGGTACTCCTTAAAGCGCCGCACCTGTGAGTTGTACTCTGATTTCTCCCTATTATCAAGCTCCCACAGTGAGAAATGACTTTTTAATTTTTTTTTAAAACATGAATTTGAAAATTGTTTTGACAAAAGCATCAATGAGGCTTATTTTAAACATAAATCAAACCCACTATTGAGGCAATTCATAATGTTTGACTCTACTATCTGAATTCAGAAGCAACTTTCCTAATCAAAAACCAAATCCCTTTCTGTGACTCGGTAACAATGTTGGTGTTTCTGGACTGAGGTCACAATATTCTAAACAATTAGTTGCATTTGCTTGGACTTTGCAATCTTGCATAACAGGAATCTGATTGTCCAATCAGATTTGGACAATTTTTGTCATTCGAGAAAACTACACAGCAGTGACGGTTCTTGCTCTGCTGCAGCAGCAACCATTAAAACTTCCCTCACCAATGGCTTTTTTTTGAAGCCAGGGGACGAAGAGTGACCCGCAAGAGAGAAGTGGCAATTACATCCAGTCAGATGGCCACTTCACACACCTGTCACAACACTGATGAACCCATCATAAAAGGCTGCAGAGAGAGGAAAAAAGCCTTAGAAGAAAAGTCTTTCCCCCACTGTGACCCTCCAGCTTCCGCCTGTCTTTTTCTTCTCAACTATTAAGACATTAAAAAAGGGTAAATCCCAAGATAATTTGATATTTCATCTCCGCTTTTTGCATCCTGCCAGTTTCCTGATGGTAGACATCGTCGTCTCTTCTTCCGAGTATACGCCTGAATATGGAGTCATTGTTGGGTTAAAAGTATTTCAACTCAGAAGTCAATCTTTTTCTTGTTTTTTTGTCCATTACAAAGGGAATTCATGACACCTTTTCATTTCAGTTTCCTAGACTGTACCTCATGATGGCAACACATCTGAAAATGTACATATTTAGGTGTTTGGTGGCGCTAGTGGCCTTTATTGACAGAAGTTAGACTGGAAATGGGCAGAGAGAGAGAGAGACAGAGGGGAAGACATGCACCAGAGTTCTCGAGGTTGGTACTCAAACCGTTTGCGTTGAGAACCAGCAGCCTCCTTAGATGAGGCGTCTACTTTACCTTTACATCACGTACCAACAGGTTCTCAATTGGGTTTAGGTCTGGACATCGATTGGGCGATTGTAGAGCATGGAAGAAGAACTTTTACCTAACCCGTTTCTTGTTGGTTGGGATCTGTTTCACGTAAGACAAAGCTACAGCCCAGTTTCAAATTTAGTTTTTTTTTTTTTTTCCCCCAAAGCGTTTAGCTGGTATTCTCTGCTCTGACCAGCATCTTTGTTCCTGTTGAAGAAAAACCTTCCTGCAGCATAATACGGTTGGTTGATGTAGTGTTGGTCCCTAGTCTTTCTGCAGTGTTCATTTCTCTAAATGGTACATTTTTGATCTTAGCTGGTCTCGATTGAGCTTATTTTAGGGTGTCGGAGTAGAGATGGGGTCAGTAGATTTAACCTGCACTTCTCAGATCTTGAGCTATATCCTACTTTGTGCTGGTTTGCATATTGTATTTTATGTGTGCAATGTGCAGAAACGTGGACTGGTTCAAGAAGTATGAACACTCTAGCAAGACATCACATCTCAGTATGACTCCAAAACGATTCGAATGCTATAAAATCAAATATTTTGTCACCAAATGTCATTTATTTTCTGAGAGTCTCCTGCCTCCTTCTGTAGACAATGGAGGAGAAATGATGTAAAGTATGAAGCCTTTCTTTTGCTTGTTCACCTCAGCATGGTGCATTTTTAATGAAATCGACTCTTTCGTCAGATTTGAAGTGCGGACAAAAAATAAAAAGCAACTCTAAAGTCTTCTATTAGAAGGAAAGAAAACGTGACATATTGGATTCAACTGTCAAGTTCATCTGCTTAATTCTGGACTTGCATCATAAATACAGGATGTGTGGAGACCAGCGTTCAAACCTACCCCCCACCCCCTCCTCAACCCCAACCATAGCAAACAGACCAATTGCCTTATGATTAACGCTCAGTTTAAGAAGAAAAAAAAAGTGATGGCTTAAAGAAGCTGAAGGAAAAGCTGCCCAGTGAAAGATGGGTGTAAAGCGCACTCTGTAATTAAGCCAGTCTGCACTTGATGAAAGCAGATCACACTGGCGGGCCATGGCTTCACAGCCAGTTTGTTTTTACGACATAATTACAGTCCAAATCCAATGAGAAGATTTAATATCGCGCCACGATGAACATGTGTCCAACGTCAACAATGATGCTGACCTCCCCGGGGCAAGGTGTGTGTGGTGGGGGGAGCAGATCACGGGCGTCAGGAAGCCTAGAGAAGAGATTTTTAATTTTTTTTATTTTTTCCCCCCCCACACCACCCTGACAGTCTACCTGAGTCTGCACACACCGCCTGGGAGGTCCGACACCGGCAGAATCTTACGGACAGAAAGAAGAAGGGGGGACTTCAGGAAGAGAGAAATGGCAAATAAAAGGATAAAGAAAAAGCAGGGAGAAGTGAGGTAAAGATGCAGAGAAGCAGCAGGCTCAAATGTGCAGACAGGGGAGGGTGTGGCGGCCGCAGCGCAAAGATAAATAAAAGTTTTCGCTTGATGCCGTCTCCACGGCGGGGCAGTGGCCGTTAGAACAGCAGTCACGGCCGGCTGAGCCGCTGCAGCCAAAAACAAAACAAATTACTTTTCATCACTTCAGGTGTTTTTTTTTTGTTTTTTTTTCACTGTTCAGTTCATTTACTTTGACTCACGAAGCTCACTGCAAAAACACAAAATCTTAGAGTGTGTTCAATCTAGTTTCTAGGAAAAAATCTCAGTGCGCTTGAAATAAAACAAAAGTGACAATTCAGTGAAATATGGGAGCTTATTTTAAGTAAACAATTCTTTAATATTGATGGAAAAAGTACTAGCTGACTTATAAGACATTTTTCTCATAAATGAAGTAATCTGCCAATGGAACCATTACTTTTCAGTTGATATTAAGGAATAATTTACTTAATCTCCTGTATCTTGCTGAAAAGTTACTTGTAAGTTAGTTTTGTTTTATTTGAAGAAAACTAAAATATAGAATCTAAACCAAATATTCTTGGTTTGTTTTGGACTGCAAAAACCCAAAATCTTACCAACAAAAGAGAATCCATCTTGCTTAAAACCAATATTGTCCTCCATACAAATTATGGGATGGTCTAAATATAAAAAAGGAGGTACAGAAAGTTTCTGTTTTTGAGATGGGAGTTGTTTTGATGCTTTGTGACATGGCTCTGATGTAAATGACCAAAACCTCCCAGAAAGTGGCTTCAGTGTGTTCCTCAATCTGATGGGGGGAAAAGAAAAAAAACAACTGTTTCCTGTTCTTCTCCTCCATACGCGATGCGACCGCAACGCCTTTGTTCCTCATGGTCAGATTCTACCAGAAGAGGGAACGGTCCCAGGGGACAGCCGCTGGCTGACCATGATCGACCACACACTGCTTTCTGTTTTCTGACCAGCCTTGTGCCTTTTTTTTTTTTCTCCCCATCCCAAACTTTTCAGCCCCCCAAGTGTTCCCAGGAGCAGCCAGCTGGGCCACATTTGCTCTGGTGGCTGTGTCGCCGAGCGAAGCCCAGTCTGCTCTTGGGCGGGCAGCGTCATATGACTGAGTACTGGTCAGGGCCCGTAGATTAGTAACTGGATATCCACAGAGAGGCCATGAGGCCAGAGCCCTGTGATCCAGTGGAAAGAAGGGTCGCCGCGGTGACTTTGTGGTCCCTTGCGGCCCAGAGCGCGAACCACAATCCCTGCTGACACCCTCTTCCCTTTGAGGACGTGGTTTTACTCCAGATCGTGATTTCCCATCGCTGCGACTCTCTGTCTGCAATTCTAGGTCTCTATCTAGGACTTTGTAGCGAAGAGGATGCAGCACATCCTCCGGCAGTGCTCCCTGGAGCCACTTTTCTCACATGGAGGACACACGGAGGTCTGCAAAGGAAAAAGAAAAGGCTTATTTTAGTTCCCAAGTGACATTTGAGCTGAAACAAATGGTTAGAGAGCCAGAAGTAACCAACTTGTGCGTTTGAACACGAGTTTACATGCGGTCGTCAAGGGCATGCATGACATAATAATTTGAAGCTTTTTAAGATGCATTTGAACTGTTCTTTTTCAGTTCAGTCACTTACTTTTAAAAGAGGGGAATTGGGTGCAGATGTTTGATTTTTTTTAATTTTTTTATTCTGGACTTTTTTTTTTTTTTGTACCTGTCCAGAATCAAAGTTATCCACACTCAAACATAAACACCACCATGTTTGGTAAATGTCATACAGTGGACACATTGCCATTACCACTGAAGACAGGGTCATTCTACATCACATCTTTCTATTGTGTGTTACACTTTAATGTACTTTGCGGCCAATGTGCAGCTGGAAAACAAAATTAGCACAAATGAAAATGATTTGACCCAAACTGTCGCTCTGTGGTAAAAGGATTTTATTTATGATTCTTGAGATCAACATCCTAATCTTGAATATAAAAAAGTCAGTAGCTGCTCTTCCATTGCAAATGTGCCCAAAACATTGTCGATATTCTAATGTTGAAAGACAAAATGTTGCAATTTTCCAAGTAAAATTGTACGTGAATAAGTGTGTTCACACGAAAAGCTCTTTAAAAAAACATGATGTGCCATCATCCTCCCACCACTTCCTGTCGTCTTCTTCGTCTTTTCCTCCAGTAGTAACATCCGGTTGTTGACCATGTGACATCGTGTGATGTGTAAAAAGCTTTTCCACTGCAGTTTTGAAAAATGCGCTTATTTTGATACAGATGAAAAACCACCACAATCTAACTCGAATGAACTTTTTTTTTTAATCAAAAAAGTTTTGTTTTTTTTATATTTGCACGTTTCTTTTGAGCAAATTTATTTGTGTAATTCCTATTTGGACAGTTGTGTGGCCAACGGAAACGGCTAATGTCTGCAGAGCAAAGAAGAGGGTGCAAAACGGGCAAGCTCAACTTGTGCTGGTGACAGTATTTTGTTCTGAAGCTGTTTCACCATCAGTATGGTGTAAAAGTGGTCAGAATAATAAAGGCAGAAGACTATCTTCAACTTCTTTAATTAACTTCGCCTCAAATCAACAGCTGGACTGTTAAAACGTAAAGGCCTTGGGGTTTTCCGACAGTCTGCCTTTGGATCCTGACTTTCTGAGATCGTCCTGACCTCCACGTTTTTTCTGAAGACTGTGCTTAAAAGTCCAGTTTGTCAGGAAACCAAGTTTTCGTTATTCGGGATTTCACTACATACAAACATTAGTGGGGGTGTGTGTACATATTTGAGACTGTATGTTTAATTCCAGGTCTGGGATGATTAGAAATGACATAAATCCAAACTTATGAATCGATTCTTGTTTTTTTTTGTTTTTTTTTAAGTTATGAGAGCGATACCAAAACGAAGAAAATGGCTCAAATAAATCCCTAACAGCCCTGAAAAAGACATCGACGGTGACGATGCGTGTTCACAAACTGTACTGCTGTTGCCCTTGTTGTTTGTAGCAATTTGAGCAGCGAAAACAGATTAATAGCACACTCTGTTTGCGTTCAAAACTGTAAACAGCGTACTGCGCCGAGCAAAAAACAAAACAAATGTGAACTGTGCTCGAGCAGTTTCAGTTTTTTTAACTTGTTTTCAATTATTAAAAACATCAGTAAACACCGAGCCAGTGGAAAGTCATGCCATCCCCCCTCTGCTAAGTCAATACTCCTGCTATTGCTCGGATAAAAGCTGTAGTAATTTGACGTTCTTCTACAATGTGCACATTTCTGCTGACCAGAACCCCCCCGAATCATCAGCATGGAGCCCAGATGATGCCTTCAGGCGCAAACATACATATACAGAGAGAGAGAGTGAGAGAGTCAAGAGTTGGGGAAGCTGCAAATGCTTTTAACATCATCTGTGTGGGTAATTTATAACAGATACTTCTGAAGCAATAATCACATTTTTATATAGAATTTCCATTCTGAGGGCTTTCATGGGTTTCTGTTTGTGGAAAGAGCAGCCGAGCGCGGAGAACTTCTCCGGACTTACCTTGGGGAGGAAAGAAAAAAAAAAAGGGAGCTTGGATTTGAGCCTCCTGACTGTTTTCTTTCTGCCCCGTCTGCAGCCTATTGTCGTCTTCTCTCTCTCCTATTGAACTCTCTCTCTGTCTCCTTGCGCAAGCGCAACAACGCCCATCCCGCATGCGATTCAAAAAATTTTTTTTTCCTGCAATCCAATCCAATGGCCTGCAGGCTTGAGTGAGGACAGACTTGACTGCTGTTGGCCTCATCTCAACAAATACCTGACGGCTCCCCCCACGCTCATGCCAGGACTCATTTCTGAAGCATGAAACGGTCGGCAACCGCTTTCAGGAATAAACCTCATGAGTCACATTTAAAGGCGTCTTTGTTTTTATTAATGCGAGAACAAAGAAGTTGGAGTAACACTCACCTCTGAAGTTTAATTTACCAGAATGCTTCTGTTTGAGGGTTTCTTTTTTTTTCTTCGTCTTTCTGGTGAAGTGCTAGTGTTGGATTAAACATAATGGGTTGACTTGTCCAAGCTCATTCCTCGCTGATGAGGTGAGAATTTAAAATCTTAATAAAGAATTTAATACATTTAATTGATTAAATTTGATTTAATAAATGTAATATTACATTTATTCATTTAATAAAATTAAATTTATTAATTTAATAAATGTAATTTTTATTCAAAATAAATTGATAATATTAATAACTCGTTCAGCTGTTCTTCACTGCTGTTATCCGGTTCTTTATTTCTGCAGAAATCCTGATAAATACCTTCATTAAATAAATAAACATGATAATTCTTTGACTGTTAAATCCTACTTAATTGCAATTAAGCATAAAACTGTTACTATTAAGTGAAAGTAAACTTATTAAACAATTAATTGATGTTCATCTGTCTACTAATAATTTCTCACCTGCTTTAAAGGGACAGTTCAGAATTTTTAATTCAGGTTGTGTGGCGTCGCTGTAAGCAGTTGCTATGTGACCTGCAGTGGGTTCCCCTCTCGGTGACGTTGTTGAGCATAAACCCAGATAGGTTGGTTCTGTTGACGTTTCCTATGTTGAGTCCAAGAGAAGCTTCTATCTAGGTGGATTTCTGCTGCGTTAAAAATAACCCTTTAAACGGCTGCAGCGGTTATTTACAGAAACGAAAAAGACAAGTTTACAACCGAAGTGAAGGTGGGAGGCGGCGCACCGGCAATAATCTTCCTGTGTGAAACGCACAAAAATAAAAATAAATAAATAAAATAGAGCACAGGAAGTACTTCCAGCTGAAGTGAAGCGTCTGTTGGAAAAGCCGAAGATATTTTCCTGGATTAAGAAAGCACAAATTTATTTACTCTAACTGGAAGTGCTTCATTTACTGTTATTGTCTCCAGGGAACACAGTTGGTAACGCTGAATACCTTCCCAATGGAAACACAGAGCAGCATTTGTCCACCATGTTTTTGGCTCCTCTTGGCCAAAAGATCAACCCCTGTCTGAATGTAGTAAAACAATAAAACCCAACAGATTTACTCCTACTTACAGATGGATTCTGCGATTATAGTGATTAACTTCAGGCACTGAAGTTAATCACCAGCTTTTCTGGATTTATACTAAAAGATCTTAAGGCAGTTTTTGGCTGCAGATTGGAAATCGATTGTCTCCAATCTTTTCTCAGAGCCTCGTGTGGTCAGTGGGTGAGTCAGGTGAAGTGAGGGCAGCTTTTACACAGGTGGGACGCACAACACACACACACATGTTTAAATCTTTGGTTTAGAGTGTTAATTGTTGGTTTAAAGATTAACCAAAGATTAAAGGCATGCATGTCCAAAGAATGTTTATTTTTTATTTTTTTCCTTTTCATGTTGCCGTTCTCTGACCTTTGGTCTTGAAAAAAAGTTCAGGTTTTAACATATGCACAGAATAATAGATCTATGTATGTTTTATAATGCCCCAACTATGGAAAATCAAGTTGAAACTGCAAATGTCAACGAACGGCGCTTCAGAATCTGCAAAGTCACCTACTCATGGATTTTTCTGTCATACTTAACTACAATTTATTTGTAGTTTGCCTGTGTTAACAGAAAATGCAGCTTTGGGGACTGAAAAGCACTTTGACACGCTATTGGCTGGGATTTGCAAAGCAGCCAGTCTTAGAACACATTTGAAATGGTGCATAAAAAAGGTAAATTTGGTCTTTGAACTATTAAAATAGGGAGTTATAAACATTTTTAAAGTATTTGCTGGTCCTTCTATGAATACCAGGAGAGCACTATATCGCAGAATCCATTCGTAAGCGGGGTAAATCTGTTGGGTTTTATTATTTTACTAATTTTAGACAGGGGTTGATCTTAAAGTTTTAAAAATAGTTTTATTGATTCTCTATTTGAGTTTTAAAACCGAAAAAGCTTTCCCCAGAAAATGTTAAATCTTAAATCCCCAGAAAAACTCAAGTTAAAATCAAGAAGCGGCTACTTCTTTGTTGAGCCATGACTCATTTCTAGCCAAATATTCCCAAAATCTTTTCATTTTACATGCATTAAACTGGCATGTCACGTGTTGATGTCCTAAAGGAATAGCCTAGGCACCCACATAAATTAAAAATCATTGTGAGTTTGCAGAAAATTGAGGAAAGGAGTTTTTTTGGGGGGGGGGAAGCCTAACAGCTAGTCAGACTCATCCTCCACTGGATTCAGCACATCTTAACTGCTTGAAACAGAGGTGTTCAAAGTGTGGCCTGCAAGCCATTTGCAGCCCTTGAAATGATTTTGTGAGGCCAATCATCTTCTCCTTCTTTTTTTTTTTTTTTTTTTTTACCACAAGTAAGGGAACATTTACTGCCAATAACTTAAAAAATGTGAGCTGCTCCTTTGCAGAGCAGACTGTGGGAAGGAAGGAAGCTGGAGGAAAATCCACCCATGCTGGGAACGACGTGTAAACTCCTCAGGACAAGGTCCAGATCAATCGAGAGGCTTATAGGAAACCTTGTTTTACGACAAAAGCGCTGATCGTACCAATCTCCAGTGTTTTGGGAATACATTTTTACCTAAAACAAGTCAGAAGAGTATTTAAACATTATGTGTAAGTGTTGTGTTTCAAAGTCCTAATCAAATTCTCGTAATACCTGGATTATAGTCTGAATAAAAAGAGATGGTTCTCTCATAGAGCAATTGCAACATTTATTGAAGTGTTGGCTTTCTTGTATTGATTTTTCAACACATTACAAAAATACATATATGTTCAAAACAGTAGATGTGTACTGTTTTGAAAACACTTTTTTTTTTCACAATGATGCACTTCCCCTCCCTCCCTCCCGCCCCCCCCGCCGCCCTCCAAACAAAAACAAAAACAAAACAAAAAAAAAGGAACAAGGAAACTTTTTTTGTTGTTTTTTTTTGTACAAAGAGTGTAGGTGAAAGTGTTGAAAAGTGAAATATGAAAATGCATCCAAAAAAAAAACTACAGTTGTAAGTGCCATCACAAGACCTTCGACCAAACATGAGGAGAAGACCATGAAAGTCCACGAAGGTCCTTGAAAATTGATTTGGAGAAGAATTCCTGCACGAAAACCGCCGAAGGTTTTTGCTTCAGCTTTATTTTCCTCCGTTTTCTTGTTTTTCGATCATTTTGTTTTATATCCGCTAAGGATAGCTCAAGGAAAAAAAAAAAAAAAAAGTCCCAAAAAAAATTATATATATTTATATATATATATATAAAAAAATATAAAATCAAATAGCTGGAGTCAAAAGTGACATCACTGTTGTTCGAAAAATAAGGAAAAAGAAAATATCTGCCGCGACTGAGCATTTTACATAATTTCCATACAGTGAACAAGCAATCATACAGAAACACATTAATGTAGGTAAAAACCCCTCCACCAGGAAAATCGTACAAAAACTGCCAAATTATCGGAGAGAACGTCGGAGAAAGGAGGGAAAAAAAAAATAAAAGAAGAAAACTTTAGCATCATTGTCAACACTAACACAGTATTGTCTTAAATGGCATACTTCAACACTGTAAACATATTGTTAGACTGAATGTCTGTGTGTGATCTGGGGTCTCTGCCATCGTCCGAGTGCGTTCGCGTGGCCTCGTCTCGGCCTGCCTCCGAACGGGGGAAATAATACACGACGTGTTTAAAAAGAAACAAAAATAAGAAAGCACCTTGATTCCTCTTTCCTCTCTCTTTTCCTTAAATTTTTTTTTTTTTTTTTTGCATTCATGCAAAACAATACGCAAGCAAGCTTCTCTTCCGCCAGTCTCTCGCTGTTGTGTCGATTCACCAAAAATATAACCTGACTATGTAGCTTATGCAGAGCTCTCATTGTGACCGCGGCGCTTTTTTTTCTTTCTCAGATTTGCCAGGAAAAAACCCCCCAACAAAACAAAAAAAAGAAGAAGTGAGATTGCATTTAAAGCACAGCATATCTTTTTGTTCTATCAACGCGAAGTGGTGCAGATAAAACCTGACAATAGGCCAAAATGGTAGGTCAAACTTTCAAGTGATTATGATTTCGATGGCTGAGGATTACGGCGCTAGAATAAAAGATGGAGCCTCCTTCTCCTTTCATGTGGCTCCGCTGTCTGTCTCCCTCCCTCTGTCTCACTCTGATGATGGTGTGTTATAAGATGTGGCCAGTAGATGTGCATTTGGGTACCAAAAAAATAAATAAATAAAAAATACATGTTTCATATGCTTCCAATTTCATTTGAATGACTACTCTCCCCAGTCAAGGTCTTGCTCTCTCTCTCTCTCCCTGTTTCTTTCTCACACGTCTTCATTTCTCAGCTCCAATCTTTCATTTTTGCCACAAGAATAGCCCCTACTCAAGGTCGCTCGGCCATCCTCTAGTGCAGCTGTGCTGCAAATTATCATAACTCAAATGGCTTTTTCACTCTTTTTTTTGTTCAAACAGACTCATTTTAGGATGAACGATGCAGAAAATATGAAAAAAAAAAAAAAGCGTAATTCCCGAAAGACACGTATGGGCACACTGTCTCAAAATCTGCTACAGGGAGTTAAAGCCCCCTCGTCTCGCCGCGTGAGGCGAACGAGCGACCTTCCCGTTTAAAAAGCAACTCTTAATGCATCGATCTGAGCTGGTGGACTGTGACAAGACGCCATCGGAGAGAGGGAGAAGCTCGGAGCAGAGAGGAAGAGCGCGAAGGGACGCGAGTTTCATTTCAGATGAGAACCAGTTTTTTGGGGGGGGGAGGTCGGGGGGTCGTCGTGGGATACAGGAAGTCAGCTCGGGTCGCCGAGACGTTCCACATCAGACACAGGAGGGGGTGGTTTTGACAGGAAAGCAAATTTTGCTCAACAAATGACCTTTGACAGTGAACTGGAGGTGGGCTTAATGAAGAAAAGAAAAGGATGGTAGTTACATGTCAGATATGTAAGCAGCTGGTTTTTTGTTGTTGTTGTTTTTTTGATTGTGTAGATTTAGGCCATCTTTCATTTACAGTCAGGGCTACTTTAGCATATATATAAAAAAAGAATATTTACAAACCATAAAAAGGACTGTTCCCATTCTCACATTAATCACAAGTAGTCTTAACTTATTCAACATATTAAATATGGTGGTTTAATCCTACATTAGGAATGTACTGAGCATCAGTTTAAGGGTATCTCTGTTAAGTGCAACCTTTATTTACGTCCCTTTTTGCAGCAAGGACACCGATACAGTAACTGCATTTTGAAATTGTTCCAATGATTTTTTATTTTTTTTTTGCTTTTATGTTTTTTTTTGTTTGCCATTTCTTAAAAAGGACAACGCTCCCTGAATAAATTAACACCAACTTACCAGATCTCTAAGATAATGTCGGATTTTTAAAATCCAGAAAGGATGTTTTATTGTCAGGCAGACATTCAGTGCTTTAGGCCTGTATGAGGGAATGGATTGTAATCCGCTGCTGCAGGTAATATAGAAAACAAATCTTTTTCTTTTGTTTTTGTTTTGTTTTTCCCTTTTCTTTTTTTTAAACTTTTAAAAGCTAACTGCTTCACACAAATTTACTCTCACAGGATAACAAGCTTCCTTAAAGGAAAAAAAAAAAAAAGTAAACCATTGTTTTTGTGGGGACGTCTTCTCAGTTATAGCATTTTAGAAAGAAAAAAAAGTTTCTTTTTAGAACATTTCAAAACTAACTCCATATGAAATCCCACAAAGATTTACCTGCACATGCCAAATATCATTACAAAAATCCAATAAATACAGAAATTATTGCACAGTAGAAAGGCTCCATAGATTCCTAACTGATAAAATCCTCAGACTGTTTGCCGTGAAACACCCAGTTGAGCATTTCAGACAAGTTATTAAAGTTTCCATTTGGTAATATTCTCAGGTGGCAGTTTCTGTGACAAGAAAAAATGATAAACATCAATCAATCTTAATTTGTTTTTTTGTTTTTTTTTTCTTTTTTCAAGAGAGTGATAATCCAGCCAAGCCCCATCACTGAACAAGTGGTGTTAGGATTTGTGTGCATGTGTGTGTGTGTACTGTGTGTGTGTACGTGTGAAGAGAGAGCGAAGATGTGTGTGTACTGTATACCATATGCCTTATAACTTATCGCTGGTGGCTTAACCTCTGTCCGCTTGCTCCAGTTTGACCTCACTGGCCATCAAATGTTCACCATGCCATTTCTTCATGTGTTTCTCCAGTGTGCTGTAGACACTGAAGGGCATGTGGCAAATGTCGCATCGATACACTTCCTTCCCGAACTGACCGTGGGTCTTCATGTGACGCGTTAGCTTGGAGCTCTGGGCGCAGGCGTAGCTGCACAGGTCGCACTTGTACGGCCGCTCCCCCGTGTGGCTGCGCCGGTGGACTGTCAGATTGCTGCAGTTCTTGAACACCTTGCCGCAGTACTCGCAAGTGTCGTTTCGCTTGTCCTTCGAACTGGGAGGCCGGCCGGGTCCCGGTCCGCGCAGGAGGTGAGGGGTGCTGCTTCCGCTGCGCCCCGACGCGCTGCCGCCTTCGATCAGCTCCCCTGGCGGAGTGGAGAAGCGCAGGCTCCCCGTTTCCGAGGAGGAGTGGTCGGAGGAGGTGCCGAACGGCGACTGGCGGGAGTCGGTGAACCCCAAGAAAGGTTCTCTGATGAAGTGGCGGGAAGCAGCGTAGCCAGCCAGAAGCTGGGAGTAGACATTTTCTGGGGATATGAGGGGTATGGTTGGAGGAATATCCAACTGTTCTTTCTCTATCTTGATCCTCTTGTTGTTGGAGGGGCTCGGGCTGGTGATGGGAGTGGGCCTACGCTGAAAAAGCCCAGGAAAGGCCTCCACTTCACTTACACTGATCCTGCCATTCATCATGGGCCTAATATCCTCTTGCTCCTCTCGCTGTCTGTCTGGTTCCCTGTCATTTTCTCTCTCAGCTGCGTTCCTCTCCCCACTGTCTCCATTAGGTTGCCTCTCCAAGCTTCTCTTGTTAGGGTTAAGTCTAAGGTGATTGTCCAGGTGGTTGTATGGATGCATCATGCCCACCCCGCCATTGTCATTAACTCTGTCCCCACTCATGGGTTTCTCCTCAGGGGACTGTCTGGGACCATTTTCTCTGTTGTGACTGAATTCCTGGGAGTCGTCACTCAGGTTGGAATCTGGTCGACTCCCATTCCTTAGCTCTTCCTCCTCCTCCTCTTCTTCTTCCTCCTCTTCTTCCTCATCTTCCTCTTCTTCCTCATTCTCCATCTCCATAACCCTCGCATCGCCCTCTCGATTTTTTCCGTCACCTTCTCCTTCTTCTCCTCGACTCCCCGGTTCTGGAGAGCCCGTCATGTTCCCAGACTTGTTGTGCATATGTGTTTTCATGTGCCTTTTAAGTTTGCTGGCCTGGGAGCAGGCATGATCACACAGATGACACTTGTAGGGCCTCTCCCCTGTGTGACTGCGTCTGTGGACAATTAGGTTGCTCTGAAACTTGAAGATCTTGCCACAGAACTCGCAAGATTTCGACTTTCCAGGGGCATTATTCTGACCCTGTGCGTCTGGAGGGCTGGAGGAGCCGTGGCCCCCCTGGGATACAGGTGGCTGTGGGGCATAGGTGAGAAATGTTGGGGGCTTGGCACCAGGCTGGAAAAGCGTCGGACTCAGCAGGCGGTGCATGGGTGGCACGCGGTTTGGTGAAAGAGGAGGCGTGGGCCCGCCGTTATTGGTTGTGTTGCCCGCTAGTTCTCTCAGTCGACGGGAGAAGTCCATGGAAGGAGGCTCCATGGGGGTCATTCTCATCACCCTCTCAAAGGCACTGGGGTGCTGTGACAGCAGCCCCATTTCCTCTGGGCCCAGTCGCTCTAGAGGTGGCCTAGGGGGAGGAGGAGGGCTGACAAAGGGCGGCGTTGCAGGAAGGCGGGTCTCCATGTACCCTGGAGGGTGGGGATGTTCCCTGAGCAAGGGCGCAGCCATGCGGAGGAGGTGAAATGGGTTGTTGGTGTCGCCAAGGAAAGTAGGGAGAGGGGAGCGAGGCAAGGCATCAGCTCCCGGGGGAGGAGGCAGAGCCATGCGGGGAGTGAGGGAGCAGTTGGCCAGATGGTTGTCGAGATAGATGCGGATGCCATGAATGTGCTGGGCATGCTGAAGCAGGAACCAGGCGCTATTGAAGGTCTGCTTGCAGGTAGTACAGATGTAGCTGGATGGTTCGTCTTTATCTGAAGGTCAAGAGAAAAAAGGAAAAAGAAGCATTGTAAAAACACACCTCTCTCAAACAATGTACAAAAAGCCTTTTTATTCAACAAACACACTGATCATATACAGTAGGTGTAGATTCTTGGTCAATGTAAACATGACATTTCCAGTTGCGCAACAAATAGGAAACTGGACATGTCGTTTCCTTTTCCAAAAATTTTTCACCTCCTAGCTTATAAACTTTCAATCTGTTGTCAGGACTGAGGAAGCCTTTTGGAAAAGAGCGGCCATGTCTTCAAGAAACACAAAAAGAAGTTGCGTTCTGTTTCAGTGCTTAAGATAAGCCAACCTTTGTCTTTTGTATTATTTTGCGCGTGAACATGTGAGGCATTTGGGAAAATTTATTGCCCTGAGACTGAAGCGTAAGATGAGCTTTCTGTTTGTGCGTTGTGTTATGAGACTTCATAAGGGTGTGTTTCTACAGGCTAATATAGGTGGCAGGTATTGCCCTTAGGCTGTGACACATTATGCAAATTCTAATGTCAGCAGGGCTTTAATATACAGATCCATCTCGTCAACTCTGTCATTTCCATATGGAAACCGGGGAGCGAACAATGGGTAAAAAGCTGAAGATATTAGGGGTGGGGGTAGCGGACGGAACCGGAGGGGGAGACAAAGAGAGAAACCAGAGAAGCACACACCAGAGAAGAGATAGAGCTGATGAGTAAATAAAAGTGCAGCTGGGTTTATAACTGTGTCCACATTAAATGGATCCCTGCGTCACTGGTGTAGTTACGGGGGACTGTAAAGAGATCTGTTGTGGCTCGACACTCTGAGAACTGAGCGTCACTCGTTGACAAATTACCCCTTTAAATGCAGTGACTTAATAATACCAAATGCATCTATCAGTCACTGTGGCATGGCCCTGTCAGCCTGCTTTTGACTCACAGGGAAAAAAAAAAAAGAAAAAAAAAACCCGGTAGAGGTTCATCTAATTGAACGCAGGCTTCCACTGAAGAGGCATTTCCACAGTCTTGTGTTTGCTTGCAAGGCATCTGAATCTACTTTATGATCAGCGGCTACCGCAAGTGGAGTCAAGTTGGTACAGTCGTCCCAGAGCTTGAAGCCCCGGAGGGGCCAACACAAAGCCAGGGAAGTTAGGCTTGGCCAGAGTTTTATATGATCAACAAAAGAGTCCTTAAGATGGCTGACTGCCTCAAAGCCACCTTTTGTAATGGAATGTAAAACACATGCAGACACTGATACACGCTCAGGAATATGTTCTCTCCGCTCCACAGTCTACATCCTTTCTCGCACAAATTCACACGCTCTCACTTTGCACCAAGGAGAGCAGATGAGCGAAAGCTGATGTTGGATCAGTGTCTGGTACAGGAAGCTGATTTGGCTCTGTGATTGGTTTGGCTTGCCTCTGGGGAGAAAGGGTCAGAAAAAGTTAATGAGGGGCTCATTTACTGATTCTGTCGGTTTTCCTCTGCTATTAGCAGTGCTCTGGTGCAGCCGTCACTTTCACTATTTGTGTGGGTTGGGACGCGACCTGACTCTCACTGCTAATACAGGGTAGCGTTGACGCACGCACGCAAGCAGAGCCCCCTGTTTGTGCGTGCGCGCGGGGTGGGGGGTGGTGGGAGGCATGTGCGCCTGCGTTCGCACACGCACGGCTGCGTGCTTGTGCGGGGCGAGTGGCGGGCTGCCTGCCCGTGTTTAGTTTGGCTAAGCTTCACACGGCCGCTTGGCAGCGGAGAGCTGGACAGCTTAACAGCTTGGATGGGGAGAAGAGAGCCAGGGAGGGGAAGGGAAAAGGAGGAGTGAAGGGGTAAAGAAGAGGGGCGGGGGGATTTAAGGGACCTGACTGGCTTGGGCGCACACACCGCACCACACACACGGAGGCTATTTACATGCCCCCACAGGGACAGAGCTGTATTAACTCTGGACCTAATGGATCAATAACTATAAAGGATTGAGCTACTTCATGTCTGCTTTTTCTATTCTTTTTTTCACTATATATACACTAAGATTATGAATCCAAGTAAATCAAAACCCACCATGCTTATAACCTACTAGCCCCACCACTGCTACAGCAACAAATTTGCATCTTGTCATATCTTACACTGGTGCACCATATGCTGCTAAAGGAAGCGTGGCAGCTAATAGAGTGGCAGTCAATGGTGGCTGCTTAATGATGGCCAAAGACAAATTTCATCAACTTCCCCAACAAGCAAGCGAGCAACAGGAGGGGGGGGGGGATGAACAGAGAGCAGAAAAAATGGTAAACCAGACTATAATAAAGCAAAGTTACCCAATGAAATCGAAGTAACAATTTACATACATTGGATTTTAATTACGGGTTAAATTATTTAGCAGCTAATAGACATTTAAATGGAATTGGTTAATTTAAACTATTTTTAATGAAATTACTTGCTGAATTAGTTAATCTATATTTACTTAGATCACTTTGCTGATCTGGTTCTCCTTCATTAGCAACACCAGCGGGCTGAGGGTTAGGAAGCTCTGCTAGCAAACAAATTTGACTTTAGCATTAACGCTATTGCTACGCTAGCTTCAACAAATTTTACCAGTTGTAATCTTGTCAGTAAGATTCGTAAAGCAGGCCATTGTTAACAAAAATAACAGAACAAAGGTAAAGTTTTGAGATCAGTGTAAAAAGTCAACCTCTAGTTGCGGATCCAACAACTCGGCTTGCCAGTGCCTTGGGCCGGCTCTGTTCTGTAAAGATGTGTAGCTTTGTGTAGTTTATTAGCTAAAAGACATCATTGTTTTCCAGTCAACCTCTAAAACAATCGTTCCCAATTAAATCAGCAATTTTCTAACAAATTATCTTACGTGGTTTGTGACTTACAGGCTAATAGACGAGAGAAAACAAAAGCAGTAGCTAATGATGATGGCATAAAACTCTACAGAGGTAATAATAAACTTTCTGAATGTATTCTGATAAGGTGGCATGTTAATCTTTTCTTTGCTGTCCTTAGTTAATTTCATCGACAAAGATAGTCTCTGCGTGAAGTTGCTCAGCTTCAGTTTGACTTTAGCACTGTCCCTAAAACTAGCTAAAGCTGGATAAAAAAACTGAAATTCTTGCTTCAAAAACAGTTTTACAGCAGTCTCTTGACTCAAAATACTTTATATCAACTTTCATTAAGTTGATATAATTATTTATGATAGCATACTCAAACATTTTAGCCTTACTGCCCCCTCATCTCAAACTAGAAATTGCATTAACATGTTGACGGAACCAACAGCTTCAGTCATTTAGTCCAAGTTTAGTATTTATTACAAAACTTTTTAAAAGCTGACATTATTTTTACAAACTTATGTGCCTGTTCTTTATATATACAGCTCTGGAAGAAATTAAGAGACCACTGCACTGAACCCCTTTGAAAACCTCATGGTTATTCCACCAAATATTGATTTCTGGACTCTTCCTGAGCTAAAACATTATTGCTGTTTCTAAATTAATATGAACTTTGAGGTCTGAAAGCGCTGCATTCTCTTTCAGTAAAATCTGAGATACTGACCATTTGAGGTGGTTTCTTAATTTTTTCCAGAGCTGTGTATAACATACTTCAGCCCAATAATTAGTATCCCCTAAAACTATTTTTTTACAGTGTAAATTGATAGGATAAAAGCTAAACATTGAAAGAGGGTTGATATTCAGTGCTTTGGCCAATACAAGCCCTCATTAAAGGATCATGGCGGGTCATGTCATGCTTCAGTTTGTGGTAATCACAGTCGCCTGCCTGACACGCAGGCCCTGACCTTTCCCCCCTCTGACCGCCGAGGTCAAGTGTCAGTTAGAATGATTACATCCTCCTCCTTCTCGACGCAGCCACCGACGCTGGACCTAATCGGCCAATTTACTCTGCCACACACTCCTGTGTGTGTGTTTCTTCTTTCTTTGTGAATGAGGCTGAGATGAGAGATTAAATGAAATGGAGTCGCAGCAGGATTCGGTAATACGCCACACTGCGTTTCCGCTGCTGTTTTTTTGGGGGGGTTTTTTTGTCGTTTCGCCAGCAATTTGTAAAACGCTTTGCTGTAATGGAATTCACCTAAAAGAAAGGGGGGACTATCTGTTATTTCTCTGCCCAGGTGTTCACGCTGGCAGGCTTCCCCAGGAAAACAAGGGAGGGGGAGGAAGTGCACAATACAGACCCGGGGCCAGCTCAGGAGGGCAGCTCTTTGTCCTGCGCGGGGAAACAAGGGCTAAGGGCCAGGAGGCCTGGAGGAAGTTATTAAAACATTGGCACATGCATGGAAGCTGAGGTGGGCCAGTAATAATGCTCTCCCTCTCTCCTGCGTTGTTTTTTTTTTCTTTTACTAAACCACCAGGCCAATTAACTCAGTCTACAGGGACTGAGATCTGAGCTTTACATCAGATTTTATTCTTTCCAGATTGCCTTTTATAGCCATTATTTTGCCTTAAAAAGTACAAACAAAATGCCAGTGTACAAAGAGGAGCCACGGTATTGACTGTTTGCATATGGCTAGTATAGCAAAGGTGGCGTGAGTCTGGTAGCGCTGACGTACGAGCCAGTCTGTACGCTGCGGCCGTGTGGGTTTGACTCTAGCCAAGGAATTCACATATGCCATCCTGGAACGCTGACATGTGATTTCTGATTGGCTCATTAAAGCCTGAGGTCCCTCCGTTTCCACTTTGTGGCCTTTATCAGGTGATGTAATCCTGTGGGACCTGCAGGGTCAGCTTTCTGCAAGAAGAGAGCGGGTCAAAGTAGGCCCACGACGACTGTATGACAGCGAATTCACATCACTTTTTCTCATTTTGTCTTGACTAAATCAACACAAAATAGAACGTTAATGGCTTTCAAATGTTTGTCCGAATTAACCCCCCCCCAAAAAAACCCATGCAGACTTATCCTCCTTCTTTTTCTCGGATACTTTCACCAATGGCCTACAGGACAACCTGTGTGTATTTTAATCTCAAAAAGTATAAATCCAGCTGTTCTGTTGGAGAACACTGGAGAACAAACAGCATCCTGAATCCTAAATACAGCAGGGGTATTGATGTTAACATTATTTTTTAAAACCTGACAGTAATAGTCATAAATGCTAATGTAGTTTTTGCTGGACTTTTTGCTCAACGAGAGCATCAATAAATATCAGTAAATTCAAAAATAAGGTTAAACGCAGTTCAGTTGAATAACTCTCCCAAGTGGCGTCCTGAAAAAGTCGATTTCGGTTGAGAATGTTTCTCCAGAACAATATTTGTGTTTGTGGCGCTCTGAATGCTGTGCCATGCACTCATCGTTCTGCAAAACTATTTACTGCTTAAAAAGAAATTGGTAATAAACAGTTTTTTTATTGTCATACTCTTAATGGTTATCACAATAGGACCACTAAATGTTGCGATAAAGTTCTACGTTTTTATCTCCCACCACTACTGTGAAGTTTAACCCCTTCACTGTCACCCCAAAAACACTTACATGCAAGTCAGTGGGTATTTATGACAGTTAAGGAGTTAAGTTATAAAACAAGTTAACAGAATTGTTACAGATTTAGTTTTGTTACTCCTACATGTAAAATATTAAACCAGCAGCCTAAACACATCATGTAACATGGTAGTGGCAGCATCATGTTCTGGGGAAGGCTTTTCTTCAGCAGAGCTGATATGAAAGTGGGTGGAGTTAAATTTAGGGGATTTCAGCAGGACAATAATCCTAAACAGAAAGATGAAACGGTCCAGTCAAAGTAACTGAATCCAGTTGGTAATCTGTGATGAGAACTGAAAGTTGACGTCAAAAGATGTTCTCCATCCAACCTCACTGAGTCTGGGCTTTTTTTTAATTTTTCTTTTCCTGGTTTTAGATCTGCTGGAGCTCAACAAGCACCATAATTTTTTTTTATTGTATGCAAAACAAAAACGAAAACCACATATCCTTTCCCTTTCAACTAACAATTATGTGCTTCATCTCATAAAAAAAAAAAACAGCCAATAAAATACAGTAAAGTTTGAGGGTAGTGACATGGCAATAAAAAATAAAAAATAGAAAAAGTGAAAAGTTCACAGTGTGTGAAATTCTACCGCAGACCCAACAGGAGAGCTGAGCGGCATCCGGACTGCAGAGCTCCCGGGGCGAGTTATCTGACATCCGGCGGCGGAACAGACTGTGCGGAACAACGTCGCGTTGATGTGAGACACGGGACGGAGCGGTGCAGGTGCTGGCTGTTAGGGAGGAGGATGAGGAGAATGTGCTACAGGAGGTGTCAGGGACGCGAGTGAGCGAGCGCCGCGACATTCCGCCGGTTCAGGTGCTGCTCCGCCGCTCCGGCATTCCATCAAGGGCGACAGCGCGCCGGGGCGACGCATTTGCATACAGAACAAAGCCGCCCGCAGGCTAGGCCACTGGGACGTAAACCTGCCCTCCTGCCCCCCCCCCTCTCTTCTCTGCTTTCGGTGCACGGAACACACACACAAACACACACACAAACACACATTCACTCTCTTTGTTCACACACTCTCACAATCCCTGGGAGTACGTGCATGTGCACCTGTCAGGGCTTTAGCTGACACCTCCGCTGCTGGCGAAGCAGCTCCTCATTAGCATGGCTGTGATCTAGGGGGTCCCCAGGGGTCCCAGCCTCCTCACCTCACCCCTTGCCCCCCTCTAGCCCCCCCTCTCACACCTCCCAACCCCCTGGTTGCACCTCTGCTCTGTTCCTCGTCAGAGCATCCCCACTCCTCCTTCTCCTTCCCTCAGCTTTTGACGGCTTGTTTGTCATGAAGGAGACTAATCAGGGGCCACAGAGATCATCTGCCAGTGTGTGGGCGTGTATGTGTGTGTGTGTTCTTTGTCGAAGAGGATGGCAAGGACAGTAATGTTGCAGCGGAAAAAGCAAGCAAAGAAACATGTGTAGCATAAGAGAGGAAAGGGAAAGGAGAGAGAGGGTTGAGGGTGGCAGTAGCAGGCAGGGGGTAAGGCTCTCACACAGTGTGACTGGCTCCATGCTAACTCGTAGCAGCTTTGGCCTGTTAACCATATACATCTGTGTGTGCATGTGTGTGTGTCTGCAGCCAATATGACCAGCTGAAATGCCTTGACAGGCCAAAGAGAAAAGATTTAAAGCAACAGCACGACTTAAAAAGGCCCACCGATGCCCCCCACCCCGCAAAAAAGCCATGCACAAAATGGTTTTTTTTCTCCTTTATCTGCAACTTTTTCCCGCCGTGGCCCATCTTACACAGAGCACCTGTCCCAAGGTATCCAGGTGCTCCGCCCCGACCCTCATTCCTCCTGGGATGTGGGTCAAACGAACAATAAAAAGGCGATCGGGTGTCTCTACCGAACAGCTTGATCGCAGGCGCACACGCGCAAAAAAAACGCACGGTGAGATGGGGCGAGCGGGTCCAGCTGAACAACAATGAGGGAGGAGAAGGAGGATGAGGAGCGGGAGGTTCTCGCGGAGCGTGTTGCTTCCATTAGGCAAGGAGGGCACAAGGGACGCGGCGTGCAAAATGGACTGGCAAGACCTCTCTGTCAGTGAGAGCTACGACTCTTGGCGAGGGAGCAACGGAGACAAAAACCCAGAGAATGAGAGGAAAAAGGGGAGCTCGGTGAAGTGCATTAGCTAAGCTGTCTGTGGCATTTCTCTAAGCCTGACTCATTGCCATCAGCTCCAATAAAATAAAAAAAATAACTGCATCTATGTGTGTGTGTGTTGGGGTTGGATGGGGACGGGAGGAGACCCCCACGCACGCTTCTGGGGTCCGCTGTCTGTCATGGGAGCCTGACAAATGGACGACACTCAGCCGTGCTTGCGGTTGAAAAGAAGATGTGAGAGAGAGGAGTGAGATGGAGAGGGGGATTAAAGATGTTCGGGCCGCGCGGTGGGAAAGACGAGTCACGAGGAGAGGAGAAGTTCAAAGTAAGAAAAATAAAAAACACACATTCCTAAAAGAAGCAGCTAAAATGGAAATAAAAGCAGAGACGTGTTTTGGTTTTCTCTATCGGCGGGGTGAGATTACAATCAGTCAGTCAGTGGCTAGAAACTTTTACATGAGGGGGACAAAAGAGAAGGCAAGTTTTAGGTATACATGTCCTTTGGCATTTATTTATTTCATAATTATGTTATTTGAAAAAAGTTTTATTTTAAAGACATAACATTTCTGGCTTGAAGGGGAGGCAAGGCTTTACTGCAGGGTGGGCAACTGACCCGCCATGCCCCCCCTGTAGATCCGCCCCTGCAATCAGTTAATCTCTGATCTATTATACGAGGACAGGTCAGCAGGGAAAACCAGAAGCATGATGTTTAAAGAAATCAAGAAAACAACGGTTAGCAGCAGTGTCATGCTTTAAGTTATTTAAGTGTGAAGTGTGGTGATTAAAACTAGAGAGAATCTACAATTGTCCACTAATAGAAAAAGCAATATATATATACACTTTCACAGATGGGAATAAACTGCCAATATTTCTTAAAGAAAAACAGGAAAAAACAGAAAACTCAAACTGATTTTGACATTAAAATGGAGACTTGGTGTGCAGGTACGCCCCAGTGTTTGCTTAAGGTTTTACATCGAAATGAGCCCGAGGAACGCCGGCGCAGAAAATGAAATTGACTCGTGCGAAATTTTGCTACGTGGAATCTCTAAATGTCACGCAAATGTCACTTTTATACATGGTAGGCATCACGCATATTTGCCTAAGCGCAGCACACTACGAATAATTAAATTACTTACACATAATACCTGTAAATTGTGATAACTATTTAGGCGTCGGATCACAACGTGTGGTGCTCATTTCCTGTTGCGAACGCTCCAGAGCGAGCCTTTTTCTCACACGTTGCATTTCAGACAGTGGCTCTTTTGTGGTGCGAGCTTGTGGTGTTTGTGTATATGTGTTTGCATGCTATATGCCTATTCATTCACAGAGAGTGCCATGCAGTAATGGGTCCCAGCTGGGCTCTGCCCACTAAAGCTGAGTAGCCGGTCCTGCTTAACTGGGAGCCCACAGGAAGAAACAAGCGAAGCCTTGAATGGCGCACAAGCCCTCCCAGCTTACAGCACCCCATTAAAAACTTTATTCTCTCTCCTCTCACAAACTCTGTAAAGTCCAGTAGAGTCAGCGCCGGATAACAGTCATGATCTAATCCCTGTTGTTTAGCATGTTTCTTCGCTGCACTGTAAAAAAGGAACTCTATTGAATATTAATCCTAAATTATCCACATTTGAATCAAGTATGCCAGATTGTAGTCTGAAATAGTGATTAAATAAAACAGTAAATGTTGGTAGCAAATCCTGGCAAAACATTCTGATTAAAGTTCATTTTATGGTTTTGTGTGGCTAATTTCATTCACCATCCTGGACGAAAACTGTAAGGGTGAACATTTATACATCAGGAACTGATTAAGGCTTTTCAGACAGTTTTTTGTTTTTCTTTTTTTTTTACTTTAAATGGTAAAGTAGCTATAACTAGTACTATAACTATACTACTACTTTACCTTTAACTACTACTTTAACATTTGCGCTAATTCTAATTTAGATTGCTAATTCTGAGCGTTTTAACTCTGAAGCAGTCATTCCCAAATTAACGACACATCTCATTTATGGTCGTCACGGAAACGATTTACATGCCACCTTGTTGGAATAAAAATGATCTTAGTATTTTTGTAACACTTTATGCCTTTATCAAAAACAATTAATACTATTAGTTTAGTATTAGTTAAACTATGTTGTGTAAGTACATTTTTATAATTGGTCATATGTTCATGTATCAATTTCATCTTTTAGCTGTTAATCTTCCACAATTTCTGCTCTGAAGTACGTTCATTAAAACACAGCCGGCTGCATCAGTCCTCCAGGCCAGCAGAGGGGGTCCCAAGAGCAAAAAATGTTAACTTCTTACAAAAAATGTTTAGATTGCAAACTTTCTATTTTGAACTGCGAGTTCTGTAAAAATAAAAAATAAAAAATTCCCATTTAGGATGCTTTATCAGTAAAGAACTGACAAATACAATAATTAATATTACGTAATTATACGGAGTAAAACAATTCACTATTATTATTACTGTTATTACATAATTTATAGTCACGGTTTGATATCGATCGTCTAGTTACGTCTGCTGCTCCTGTCTTTGCTGGAGTCACATTTTATGCACAAAGTAACAGCAAATTCATCAGTAAATAAATGACAGCTGGCCCCTCTTTCCTGACTCCTCACTCTAACGCTGCACTTCAGACACATTGGTTGTGTCTGAGTTAGAACAAACTCTGATTTGTTCTAAATGAACAAATCAGAGAAGCAATGTTACCCCCTGCCCCCCACTTATTTACTGCTATTAATTTAATGAATAATAAAAACCGGAAATGAGACTGAATATCAAAATCCTGTTAACAATGCTGGGATTTCTCTGGATTCCTATTTATCCAAATGAAATGCATGCAGACGTCTACATCACTTTTATTGCCCTTTCTCCCCCCTAAGAGTTTGTTTCAACAGTGTATAAACATTGATGTCTTGAGAAAAGAAAGGTCTTTTCTCACTCTCGCTTGTCAGATTGTCTGGAGGGAGCGCAAGGAGTATTGCATTACACAATAATTTGCAAGTCATGTAATTAGTGTTAACTGAACTCAAACAAGGAGAGAAATTGTCTTTTTACCTCAGAAGATTTTATTTTTTACATTAAGGCCAATGCCTTCAATGTAAACGTGTAGTACAGTTGTTAAAGTTTCTAAAACAAGGCATTACTATTCAAAAGTTTATCAAGAGACATTTTCATGTCTAAGTTCAAAATTATCCAAAGCAGATGTCTGCTTCCATCTGAGCAAATGTCAGAAAAATTAAAACAAATGATAAACAATCCCTGCGGAAACCCTTGTATGTTTCTTTAAAATTAAATCCAAACCCGACTGCATTTAAAAAAAAAAGAAAAAAAAAAAAAGGAAAATAATATATTTAGTTGCACCAATCAATCAACCAAAGATCGGAGTCAAGCCATTTTTCTCTTGATCTCTGATCAGATAATAAAACATGAGGATTCTGTTTCCCTACTCATGGTACGTAGAGTACATCCAAGCCATTAACGTCCTCTCTTTTCTATCTATAACCACATCAGCCAACAACATTTAGGGACATGTTCTTAAAGCATAAAAGAGGATAATTCTAGGTTTAAAACTGCTATCCGAATAAAACGACCTGCAAAACATTTTTTTCCCCCTTCATGAGTTGCAATGAAACACTAATAGCTGTCACAAACAAATGAATCCTAATAGGTCAAAATTAGAATAGCTCAGTCAGTCTGGAAGCCAGAAAAAGTCTGATGAGTGCGTCTCTGAAAATGCCACAAGATCACAAGGACATAAATCTAATAATTACATTTTGTGCCAACATCACAAACTGCCACAGAACAGCAAAAAAAATAACAAACAGAAAAACACTCAACAGAAACAAAATTCATAAAAATAAATATTCCAGATCTTTAGCATTCCTGAATATATAGAAACAACTTATTGCCAGCTTTTACATCAACCTCACTTTTATACCTTCATTTGCAAGTCGCTACGGATAAAAGTGTCAGCGAGATGCATAAACGTAATAATTTCAACAACTTTTTCCACGAGCCAAAAATCCAACCAACAAACAAACTGATTTGTCTGTGAGAAAAAAAACAGAAAGAGTTATGACGATCTTAGAAAGTGTGTTTTTCTTTTTTTGGGGGGGAGTGGAGTAGCGGGGGTTTGTTCTTTTTTTTTTATCACGTATGTTTATGAGGTCTTTTTTATGATCTATTGAACACCAGCAGCACAACATTATTCACGTTGCAACGGTCATGTCTCCAGGGGAATTCTGTTCTCTCTCCAGAGTGTGTCCTGAAACATACCCAGGTGTGTCAAACGGTCTCCTGTCTTGTCTCCAACACATCGCCTCAGATTGCTACACACACACACACGCATACACACACGCATGCACGCACGCCCGCACGCACGCTCATATGCAAGCATGAACATTGATTCTTCTCTCAACACATATTTATGAAGTGACACGATGTGGCTGAATTTGGCCCTGGGCCCTCCCCTGTGGCCTCTCCCTCTATTTCTCCCTCCTTTTACCCACTCGTTCATTTCTTCTTTTTTTTCCCTCTTCTTTTTCTTTCTTTCTGTCTGTTATCATGCTGATACATTTCCTGCTCCTGGCACGGCTCCTGCATAGCTTATGGTTAAAGCAAGCTTTCATCTATCCAGAGCCCTTCAGGACACACACACACACACCCATACATAAACACACTCGCGCACATATGCAGGCGCTTGGTACGGGCCAGTGCTGCCCCAGCCAGACCACAGGCCCAGACAAGCTCCGCTGGCACCAATCACTCTGATAACATCTCGGGCTTTATTTCATTTCTGGCTCACTCTGCTCTGATCTGGGAAAGACCAGCATGAAAAAAAAGAGAGAGAGAGACAGAGAGAGAGTTTGCTGGAAAAATATGTATTACTCCAGCATACGGGGAGCTCCTTAACCCTCAGTACTTAACCTCCACCCCTCTCTCTCTGTGTGTGTGCAGTGCCGTCTACGGACGTGACAGCGCAGGCCCTTCGCTGTGCAGAAAGCAACGGATTGCTGATGATCTCTGTTCTTTTCCTGCTGGCGGCCCAACAGTTTTATTAAGTGATTGAAAGTATTAGGCTAGGCAGAGTTTAATTAAATGTATTTGATCGATATTTGAGGTATTGATGATATTCCAAATGCCCTGGTTTATGTCTGACCTTTCAGTGGAAAGAAAAAATAAAGACGTAGATGGGCAAACTGAACCAAATCAAATTTAACGACTCTGTAACTGACAAAGAAAAATGTTAGCCTTAGATTAAAAATGAAACTAGCTCTGCCTTTTATTGCCAAAACATCTGCTTTCTACTTATTTTTTCCTCCCCCTTTATTTAATTTCCACAGTATGTGAGGGGTGAGTGTATTATAGAACTAAAAAACAAAACAAAACATGGTTCTAGATTCTGGTGTTGGGACAAGCCTGCATCAGAACACAGAAGATGGACAGGGCTGTACCAAAATTGAATGGGACCCTGGGCAGCATGGAACCAGTACTGTTTAATTGAAAACATGCTATGGAGTTAAATGATGAATGATGATGTTTTTAAGAATCCTGTTAGTCAGTTGGCATTACTTTGTAAAGAAATAGCTCTTTGGAATAAAGTTTTACAAGAAACCAGTTATTTCTCAGTTTTACTAATTTTCTTCCACAGGAATGGAAAAAGATTCATCACAACTATTTCATACCTTTGCTTTGCAATTTTGTCAACACACGCCTCTGTTTTGTACCCACAAAGTTAACCTTGTCATGTCACTTTTCTGCTCCTGGCATTGGAGCATTGTTGATGAACTTCCAATTCCACGTGTGATTATATTTAATTATTCACATTCTTACTGAAGACTGTTTACTACACACCTTTCCACCTAGTTTGGGCAATTCGAGTCCCAAATAAACCCAAATAAATCTGAAGTGATTTCCTGCTGGTTGAACTGATGCAGGGTTTCTAAGCAGATTTCTGCTAGCAGGTATGTTGCTAAGTCAGATAAGCACACTTTGTAGCACTAGGCTACAAAGAGTAGAAAGAAGAAAATTACTTGAAGTCATCTGTTGTGTAGTGGGCACGAAATGTCCCCATAAGACACACAAAATGACATGTGGTCGGCGTGACTCGTCTCGTCATAAACAGTTCACATTCAGCCAAAAAAAGTTGGCCCACAAAACAGCCAAAACTACAAAGGCGCAAAATGAAAAAGCACCTGCTGATATGAGTTATGTTTGAGAATTAAAATCCTCTCTGGAGCCCCCTGCTGGCCTGGGGGACAGTTCGCCTATGGCTCAAGCTGGTTCATATTACGTGAATTGTCTTTGTAGAGCTCTCTTTTACTGCAATTACTCAACAAGCAAATGAACTGAGGGGAGGGGAGGTGGGGTACTGTAAATGTGCTATGAAAGTCTTTCAATATCTCTTGTGGTGAGGCGGCTTGTAAAAAGGAAATACGTTGTCTCCTCTCTTCTCTCACAATCCCACCCAAGTCAGAGCACTAATAAGATTAAGAGGGGAAGAAGAAGAAGAAGAAGAAGAAGAAGAAGAAGAAGAAGAAGAAGAAGAAGAAGAAGAAGAAGAAGAAGAAGAAGAAGGTAGCTTATTAACAAGCACCCTACTCTTTACTTTTCACTACTATAAATAGTAGCTCACTTATTCTCAGAAACAAACATACACTGTCATATAGTGAACAAGAACAGTGCATGTTGTCTAGTAATCTGCACAAGGTTTAGCAAAGTAGGCCAAGCTAGACATGCAGCTGAGCAGGTTCTCCATCTGAAGGCATGCTTTCACTACATGTACTGTATGTTCTTTTTAAGAAAAGAAACGCTCCATTACTCAGCACATCTGCTAGACAGAGCGAGAAAGCCGGCAGCTCAAATACTGTAACTACAGTCCCGTAGTCAAAATATCTTGATTATAGCTATTTACACAGAAAACATAAACACATTCACAGTTTCCCACTGACACAAGGCGACTGACGATCGGTGGCAGCAGGAGTATAAAGTTCACGTCAACACTTCACTCAAAAGCTAAATGCAAAAAAGAAAGTGTGTGTGTGTTTTTGGAGGGGTAGGGAGGTGAGGGTTGTTGCGCCAAAGCGTCAGGAATGCCACCGTCGCTCGCCATGTGTAGCAGGGACGGTGCGTGGAGTTTTCTTTAAAGCCTCTTCAGTAAAAAGGCTGTTAAGGAGCAAAGAGTCCACACATCTGGAAGACACAGTCAGTCAGCACATGCTGAAAGTTAGCGGTGGCGCTCGCAGTCCAAATTAGTGGCAAGTTTTATTCCCCCGCTGTGGTAGGAAAATATCAAATCTGCTGCCATATGAGTGCCATAAAGCTGGCTGTGGAGTGTTTGATGCCTTCATGTGGGAGCCTTTAAGCTGAGAGTGGGTCTGCATGTGTGCGTGTGTGTGCGTGTGTGTGTGTGTGTGTGTGTGTGTGTGTGCGTATTTAGTGGGAGATGCAGGCCTTAATGGGAGATGAGAGCCATTGTATGCATTCTTGCACAGGCATATGTTTTCTGTTTGTGTGCCTCTTATCGCCGTGCGTATCGACGTCCGTGCATGCACAGGGAAATATACCTATATATGTGCGTGTGTGTCTGTGTGTGTGCGTGCAGCTGTGCCACTTTAGCAGCCCCCTTGCAGACCCAGTTGACCCTGCTGCTATAGAACAGACAGACACAAGCAGAGTCAGACGGCCCCTGGGGTGGTCCTGTCTGAGGCGCTGTATTATGGGCCAACGAGGCCAGGGGCCCATACGCAGGCAGGGACACGTATATTGTAATTGCACACACACACACACACACACACACACACACACACACACACACACACACACACATATGTATAGGTCCAAGGACATATGTGTGTAAAAGCTAGAATACACACAAGAAAGAAATCTGATGAAAAGGTTCAATACCTTTACCTTAATTTTTGTTCCAATCGGCAACCTTTAATTTGCCTATTTGTTGTTGCACATGTGCAAACTTTAGGAGGACTCAAGCAGTTCCTTTCACTTTCACTAAATTGCTGAAAAATGGTAGACAAAGCTCGCAAACCACAAAAATATTTTGTTCATTCTGCAACTACCTGCAGGTAGGTGTGCAGATGCGAGCGGCGGGGTGACACATCACCAATCATTTCTGCACAAACCCCCAGAAAATAACTGAAACTGGAATAAGTATTCAGTTATACATACTAGCAAACTTCAACTGTGATAGTTGATGTTACTAAATGTGTAATTTGGGGGGGGTGGAGGGAAGGAGCAAGTATGTGTGACTTTCTCCCCCCCCCCCAAAAAAAAAAGCAGTGGAAAAAGAGGCAAATCTGCAACTCGCAAAAGCAAGAATTAAAAAAAAAAAAGAACATGCCTGCAAGGAGACTTAAACTAAATTCCCTGGCAAGCATTCAGATCACTCATGTAAGAACACGCAAACACACACACACACACACACACACACACACACACACAGATATACTACTTCACACATCTCCCACCATGTGACCCCTAATCACAACCCCAAAGCTTGGACATCAAATGAATCAAGTTTGAAAAAAAAAAAAAAAAAAAAAAAAAAAATCATCAGGAGTAATTAACGCATTTTCATATGCAAATGTGATTAATGCAAAACTACAAAGTCATTATGCAAATCGACTTTTCCTTGAGCCTCTGTACAAATATTCGCAGCTCAAATCAGGGATCAGTCTCGCCATCTTTCTTTTTTTCTTTTTTTTTATCTCCTTTTCCCTCTATCTCTCACTCTCTCTCGGAGCAGAGATAATACGTAAGTAGCATGTGAAGTTATTTCCGAACTCACGCGGTGTGTCTGTGTGTGTGTGTGTGTGTTTTCATGCGATGGGGCCGGGGCTATGGCATTACGCCGCCTGCCTACTGATTACTGGCTGCTTGGCACTGGAGCGAGACGGGGAAGCCGGCGAACAGGGGAAGGTATGAATATGCAAAAGCCTGATTGCTTTTCATGATTAAAGCCTATTTAATATGGAAATGAGAGCAAGCCAGGTGATTAAAGGAGCATTGGGTGGGTGGGAAAAAAAAAAAAAAGAGGGGATGAAGAAGTGGGGTAAAGGGACACCTTCAAGTCCGTACAAGTGGAGACGTGAGCAAACTGGAATGTCGCTGAATGTCAATGTCGGTTTCAGATTTATTCGACCCGTTTGAGTGCAGGAGGGTTGCTTCATCTTTTGAGACATTTTCAGGGGTTGCACCACAGGTTTTCATCCAGTAACCACAGTGACTCATTTAAGGTGAGAAAAAAAGCATCCCTTCTTGCCCATTAGCTGAAGACTTTAAAAGAGAGAGAAAAAAAAAAAGATCTTATCATGTTAAAACACTCCTTCGCGCACTTTCACACCCGCAGAAATTTCCTACATGCAAAGTGTGACCGTTCTTAAGTTTATCTCCACTTTGGTGTCCTTTGATCGTCAAAAATCAAGTGGCGCTTCGGTCCTGGCTTGAACGCCGGCATCTGTATCACATCGAGCTCTTTGTTTTCACCCCGCCACAAAAAAAATAAATACAAAAATATAAAAAAGTACAGCAAAAGTGACACGAGCGAGATCACAGGTGGACAGAGAGCAAAACGGAGGGAGATGTTGGAGGATGTCACCGTTGCTCACATCATCTCATGAAATATTCAACTGTGTGGTGAAAGAGACAGAGAACGGGAAGAGGGAAGGGTTGTCATGATGCCACTTTGCCCCCCGTGCCTTAAAGTGCTCTGTGGTGGCGTTCGGGGGAGGTATTTGGGGTGGGGAGGGGGGGTTACGACAGGCGTCCTGAGAGGAGTTCAAAGCAGGGCCAGGGTCGTCTCAGTGCGGCAACGCTCCCTTGGCGACAGCTTCTCCCGCCTGTGTTGTGACACGCATCATTCTTCACATCCAACAAGAAAAAAAAAAAATAAATCCATCCAAATATTACTAGGCTCCCAACAAAATCCACACACACAAACACATACACACACTTTGTGCATGCATCAGCAGG
The DNA here is from genome assembly GCA_903066825.1 of Alfaro cultratus. Taxonomy (NCBI): domain Eukaryota; kingdom Metazoa; phylum Chordata; class Actinopteri; order Cyprinodontiformes; family Poeciliidae; genus Alfaro; species Alfaro cultratus. Next base: position 89,882 of record CAEFZX010028352.1, read on the forward strand.
AGAATCTCAGGAGGGGGGCGGAGAAAAAAAATTAAAAAACAGGGCAGAAGAAGGCCATTTTTCATTTACTGTACAAACCGTATGAAGGGAAAAAAAAAGAAAGTATGCACATGTAAGCGTCCGTGCGTGTGCATGCGTGTGTGTGTGTGCGTGTGTTTGCGCGGGTGCGTTTTGCACCTTTTGGGGTTGAATCTGCTGGCCTTGCAGCATGTTTTTGCAGTGCAGGCTGACAGACAAAGAGGCCAGACAGGATGTTATAAAACACAACCAGGTGAAGAGGAGAGGGGTTAAGCATATGCTTTGCATGCTACACAAGCGCGTCGTGCGTTATTAGCGTGCAGAATCCGCCTCCCTTTCTCAGTGCACCTCCCTGCTTCCTCCGCTTGCTCTGCAGGTCGGATCTGCCCGGCGCGCCTCGAAGCTCGCATGCAGTCAAATGATGATATTTCCTTATAGGAGGAAGGGTGCTAGCGAGTGCGAGTGAGTGCCTCTAACACTTTGGACTTAATTAGTCCTAATAATGTAATCTAATTTGCTTGAAACTTGAGACGGACTTGAGTGGCAATCTAATGTGTTGAATAAAGCTCCCCTCCTCGCTTTCATTTGGGGGCCTCGGAGTGCTTTCATGTCCTGTTCTCTTAGTGATAAGACTTTCTGTCTGAATGACTAACTGGCTGCAGCTCTTTCAGGCTGACTCAGTCTTTAAGGCTGCCTGTTTTTTTTTCCTCCTCTGACTGTCCTGCAAAGGCAAAATTGAATGTAAAATGATTGATTGGCTCATTCCCCCCCCCCCCCCTCCCTGTCTTTGTTTGTTCCCAGAGCTGTTGAAAGCTCTTCAAGTTTCCCAAATCGAATTCTCTCCACCCTCCCTCCCAAAAACAGAGACGATTAACAAAAGCCATATTGTTACTGAGCGGCGGTCAGATATTTTTATTATCTGCTGAGGGAAAATCTTGAGAACTTCCTTTTCTTTTTTTGGAGCGTCGCTTTCATTCTCTCAAATCGACAGCGACGTCCAAACCTTCGCTGTCACATATTTTCTCTGATCTCCTTTTACAGATACTTCTCAAAGTGACTGACGATGGCCACACACAGCTGCCGGCCACACACAGACGCCGCGCATATGTACAGGATGGCAGCACAGACAACAAAAAGGGGGTCTCTACTGAGTTTGGCTCGAAAATAAACAAATTGCTCAGATCTGAAATGGCCGTAAGGCATTTTGAAATACCCAAAAAGCCAGTTTGGTCTGCTGGAAATCTGAAACAGAAACTAAAGTGTTTTCTCCCCAGCTTCCTTGTTCGTCTCAAAGTCGTTCGGCTTGCATTTTAAGCCACATGGAGCCTAAAGAACTCTCTGAAATGTTTCGCTAAAGCACTAGAAGCAATATGCTCTCTGGGTGTTTTATGTAAAAAAAAAAAAAAAAAGCCATTTATGAACAGGCATAACCGTAGAGGTGGATGTGTTGTTTCAAGTAATGACAGCAGTGATGCAACGCTGGCTAATAAGCACTTTTGTTTTGCTCCAGTAGTTAAAAGTCCTTTTAGTAAAATACCAGAGAAAGTGCTGAAGTAACCGCGACTGTCTCAAGTCTACCTGTTGCTGCGCACTGCCTCTCAGGAGCCTCAAAGAACACTACTACATTTTATTACTCCACTCACAAAATATATATATATATATATATATATATATATATATATATATATATATATATATAAATCCATCTGCAAGCTGCCAGCCAGCTGGCTGAAAGAAGTGTTGGACATCTGAAGTTTCCACTTTGACTCATTTGGTACACATATCAGCTCTTTTAAGACAAAAAGAGGAATCGTCTTATGAAACTTGCTCTTGTTTTGAGCTCCTGTTTCATTAGCTTATTAATTTAGTCAAATTTCTTAATTTCTTGTATTGTTGACTGTGTTTGTACTGTTTTTATTTATTTTACCAAAACAGGTTTCTCTTGTAAATGAGACATTGGATCTCAATGAGACAACATGTATACATAAAAGTCCAGTAAAATAAATTCAGCTTTGACCTCACCTACAAGAAAGACAAACTTGGCTGGGCATTGCCAGTCAGCTGGCTGAATAGAGAATATTACATTTTCAGTTAGCAGACAGCATAATTAAACAGCTAATGCTAACTCAATAAACTACCATCAGTCACCAAAGCACAACTGATATTCCACTTCTTTTGCCCATGTTCAAATGTTTAAGTAACATAACTAGTTTACAGCGAAAAGATAGACAGCGACACACAATAGTGTTTGATAAATTAATATGAACTAACAGCACTTGGTGTACAAGTTCAGAAAAATGTTTTAGTTCTTCAAAAAATGATCTTGTTGCTCCCAGAGTAGATGAGCAGAAAATGATCAGAATTGATCCTGATGTCAGCTTTGGCCTTACGGAAAATCAGTCCAGATCATTTTAAGTATTCAGTCCTTACTTCTGCTTTTTATATGATTAAATACACTCTGCAGCAAAAAAAAAGTTTCTTAGCAAAAAGTCTGACTTCACTGATTGACATAAAGACTTTTGCATGTCTAGAGCCAAAAGCTTCGTTTCGCATTATTACCACTGAAGAGGGATCACTGGTATGGGAAAAAATCTAAACAATAAAAACAAAATTTCCAAACATGATTTCTGTGTCAGTTCTGTAGCTTTGAGCAGCATTTTGGTTCAGGGGTCTAAATCAGCTGCTTTTATCAATTATGCCTTGGGCTGGCTCTGTTTTACACAAGAAGCACCACCATCCACTTTAATTTTACAGTTTTATTCTATTTTTGCATTCATCTTTACATCAGGATAATTTTTTTTAAGTATAGAAAACATTGTCATGGCTACAGTCACTGATATATCATTTTAGCTGCAGTTGGAGTCGTCGTGGCCTTTTGAAAAATTTTACACTAAAACTATTTAGATTGTGTTACATAAGACAGTTTTCAAGTAACCATTCTGCGGTACTGAAATGAAGATTATCATAACGTGAGATTCTCATACAGGCGTTCACTTTAGCCACCATCATCGCAACTACATCAGTTGGAACTGCCGAAGTGTGAAGTCTGCAACGGCAGAAAAGCTGAACGGAGCCACTTTAGTCAGAGAACGAGCCATGAAAGCTTCCCTTTAACCACTCAGATCTGACCATGACACAACAGTGGAACACAGCGGTGACCAGTTTCTGCGTTAGCCGTTTAATCGTGCGTGAAATTCCGTCTGGAAACATCTTAGTCTGCTGAAGCCTTGTGTAATCCTGGACAGCCTTCGCAGCCCTTTGGGTGCGATGCTGACTGTCTCCTCTGATAAACTCTGCATTGGTTTCCCGGCAGTCGGCAGGCGCTACCATTCTTCCACACACCCCCTGATTTTTTTTTTTTTCCCGCCGTTTCCCCCCCAAGCCCGCCAGCTGTTTTCCCTTTCCCCCCCCAAACAGCCGACTGAACGGCCCTGCAGCCTTATTAATCCGTTTCTCCTCACCCCCACCCAAGCACACACAGACGGAGTTTGATCTTTAACTTCTGCATATAATGCTGCTGGATTTTTTTCATTTTTGTCAAACGCTCCGATAAGTGACGTGCTCTCGCAAAAACAAAACAAAAAAGGAAGAAATAAACCACGTTGCTCTGGTTTTCTCCCGTTTTAGAAGGAGTTTCGACTTCAAGACCGGCATGTTTGCGTGTGCGTGTTGGCGTGTGTGTGTGTGTGTGTGTGTGTGTGTGTGTGTGTGTGTGTGTGTGTGTGTGTGTGTGTGTGTGTGTGTGTGTGACCAAAAGTAAGTGCACACTTGCACACATTTTTTGATATTCCTGGTGAGGATGTGAAAAAAAAAATTACATAAATAAATCTTATTGCAGTAGTATAATCTCAAACTGACATTTTCTTAAAACATCACCCTTAGTAAGATACATATACTACTATATCATTATGTCTGTAGATAAAATATATTTTTCACTTTCACTTTACTTTTCCAACTTGATCTAGGAACTTCTAATTGGCAATTAAGACCTTTTGTTGATGTGGGGAATACATATGATGTGACACAGAGGCCTGTTTCTGCAGGTTTGACATGGACCAATGTTTATCTACAACATACAGTGTGCAGGATGGAAAAGTAAGTTAAAAATATATATATATATAAGAATACACCAAACACCAAAGATCCCTGTTTAAGATCTTCAGTGAGTGCCAATCAGAGTTCACAAAGTTTCCATAGCAACCATTAAACCATATTTACACGCCAATAAGTTGTTTGGAAGTGATAATAACAACAACAACAACAAAAAAAAACCTTTTCAGCCCTACTATCACAAATGTAAACATGTGGATGTTGTTAAACTCTACTGGGAGTTTAACTAGAACTTTGCGCTTTGATTAGGTAAGACTAAAATTGATCTCATGGATAAGAAATCCTTCAGGTTTGGTGTGAAACAAACGGTAAATATGTAGTGAAGCAACTGGAGGAGGAGGATCTGGAACGCAGTGGGACATTTTTCTCATTAAGCAACCCTGGAGATTTTGTTAGAGTGGCATTGTGAACTTTTTAAAATACTAACATATGTGGAACAAAAACAAAGCAATTGACAGCACTAGAAAGCAAAGGACGGATCATCACTGGGTCTTTGCAGCAGGGTAACGATCCAAATTAACACAGAAGTGATTCGCCACAAACATCTCGTTTGAATTTGGCCTAAATCAAATAAAAAAAATTAAAAAAGTCAATCGGAGGAGTGAGCTAAGAAGAGGAACGGTCAAAAACTCATCAATCTGTGTGCTCCAAAGTTGTGAAACGTAAAAAAAAGGCCTGCCCTATTAGCAAAAAGTAACAGTAAAACATATTACCAACAGTGGCTACCAAACTATTCAGTTCACTTCAGTTTATTCCCCTCTGAACAAACATATTCAAATTAATGGCTTGATTTTTTTTAAAAATTATTATTATTTTCTAGTGTGAGATTATGCTCCTGCAGCATTAAGATGAAATGATTTCAAGACTTTTTGCACATCTTTACCAAGGATGCTAATAAGTACTCATACACATTCACTACAGACATGTAGCTGTAGAGGGCGCTGTGTGGGTGGCATCCTCCTTACAATGAAACAGACACAACTCTGCAGCTCTAATGAAAATCATCTCAAGCTACATGATCCCTCCTGAACGGCACCATCAAAATAAAAGCTTTCTTTAAAGAGAGAGCAGTGTGTTTTGGGAGCAGTGTGCGCCACCTGTGCATTTAACACTCCGTACCTCCTTTCTCCTGTTTGGGGCAGATTCCCTTGGCCGGGGTCAGCCTCCTATGGTGGTCTTCCTCCCCTCCGGGGGTCACCTGGACGCCCACCTCCACCGGAAGCGACCCTCCTCTGCCGAGCTCCAGCGAGTGGGCCCGGGGCGAGACAGGAACGCCCATGATCCCGCCGGCCTCGCCGGGCTTGGAGAAGGCGCCGGGCCCGCCGCTGCCGGGCCCCCTGCACAGCCGGCGCTTGTGCTCGATGAAAACGAGGATGTCGCCGAGGGGGAAGTTGGTCTGACACTGGCCGCAGGTCAAGAGGTCGTGCTCCCCGGGCCCCATCCTCCGAGGACTCGGGGTGGACGGCTCTGGAGAGGGAGACTGAGCGCCTGAGTCATGGTTGACCTCCGCTGTGAGGAAAAAAGAGACGCAGAAAACAATTTAAAAAAAAAAAAAACAAGACATCCAGTCAGTGAGAAAAACATTCTCAGAAAGAGAGAGAGAGAGAGGAAAAAAAAAAAACTCAGCAAGGTTCAGTCCTGAAACCAATACAAGATAACAGCCATCCCTCTGTACCACACAGGGTGGTCGTTACTTTAAAAAAACAAAACAAACTGTGTCACGTTCGGGGGCTTGAAACAGCAGAACGCTGTTAAGACTACTATGCCTAGATAAACACCTGCACCGCTTATCTCTGAGAGAGATCTGCGTAGGTGGGACCAAAAACACTTTACTCTACATGTCGGTGTGCGTCTGCGAGAGTGTGTGCGCGCTCGCTCCGCTCGTGTTTTGTGTTTGTGCGGCCAGGAAGCGATTCATCTCAACGGCGCAGGCTTGGTTTCCGGTGAGGGCCCTTCGCCGCGCCGAGCTGTCACAGCGAAGATGTGGGAGCCTCGGCTTCTGCTCGACAAACTGCATAGCGTAACCAAGGCCACATCCACAAGCCTCTGTTTGTTTGTGTGTGTGTTTGTGTGTGTCTTAAGAGTGGGAAACATGAGGAGGGGGAAAAGAAAAAAAATAAATAAATTGTTTAATGTGTGCATGAATGGATCAAGACTCAGGTGAGTTTAAACGGTATTCTCAACAGACTGAAAATCCATAAGCCAAACCTGGGGTCCTGTTAGGAGAGTAAATCTCATTCTTCACAGATCTGACACGGTCATTAATAACCATTACAGCGTTCTTCTCTGCCTTCTCCCGCCGCCCCTATGGCACAGACACCGTCCCTCAGCTTAACGCAAATCCCTCATGGACAACTTCCACTTTTTTTTTTTTTGTCTTCCTCCACACTACCCTGATGTACCACCATGAAAATGTGTCCTCTTCTTGAGAGCCCAGAGGAAACCTGAAGCTCCAGAGACGGTGAGGGATGTCTGGGCGAGCGAGCGGGCGGGCGATCAGGGAGGGAGCCGCGTCTGTGCCTGGGGGAGAGAGAGAGAGACAGGAAGAGAGAGAGAGCAATCCATCTCCTTCTCTTTTGTCTCTCCCTTTCTCTTCTTCTCCAAACGACGCCCCAGTGAGTGATCGACGAAAAATTAGAGCATTTTCTTTGTTTTCTTTTTACTTTTAACCATCTCCTTTTTCCCTCTCCTTCTTCTTCGCTTTTGGATTCCAGTTTGTGCCAGATTCCCACCAAAAAGTCTTGCGCATAAGTTGCCATTTTCCTTTTGTACTTCCGGTTCATACAAACCATTTCACATTCATATACTTATACTGCATCTTAGCTTATGTAATAATACAATTTAATTTAAGTTAGCAGTTATTACTCTCTAAAAACTTTGCATTACAGGCGATTTCCTTTTGCTTTGTGCTTGATTGCTGAAAAAAACATGTCAAGCCATGGCTCCTGATCAACCCAAATTAACTCTGAGGAACCTTATGTTATATATCGGAGTTATGTATGTATATGACAATAGAATATTAGTTTAACTCTGGTTAAAATGAGGCATGGTTGGTACCCAACGGCCTGTAAGTCGTGTACAAAACGCTCAAAGTTTTGAAGGCCCGAAAAGGCGCAGCGGAGAAAATACAAGCATCTGAAAACGCAACGGATGTCCAGTGATTTTAAGAATTTGTGTATAGCTAAATGACAAGGCCTGGGTGCGAACAGAAGAATTGGCATTCAGCTCCTTCCTGCTTCCATTTCATACCTGTAAACAAACCATTTTGTTATCCTCTTAAACAATGACGGATCAGTTCAGTTTTTGTGACTTACAGAGATTGTAAAAATGCCGAAATCTTGTGTTCACTTTGATGTTATATGACTTTAAAAAAACTCTCCACGTTGAGTTTTTATTTTTTTTTTTACTCTATCTAAATTTGGGTCAGGTTACTCTTATCTAATCTCCACCTGACAGATTATGACCCCCGATCAAACCGAAAGAACTCTGAGCAACTTCCTGTTCAAAGATAAGATTTGTTTTTAGTCACACAGAAAAGTAGAATAACAAAAAAACTAAGTATCACCCTGTGAGGTATAATATAAATTTTAAAAAAAAGGAAAGAAAAAAAAAAAAAAAAAGCTTCTTTTTTTTTTAAAACCTTGCAATTATTCTAGTATCATGTTTGGAGAATTGGGCATTTAAATGGAAATCCGAGTGCTTTGAACTGTCTTGTGGCTATTTAGTTGCATAATTCATGAAAACACTTAAGTAGTAAGAAGAAGTAGAAAGCGGTTTAAGGACACCGAGTACTAGTTGAGGGTAGGAAATGGTTTGTTTGAGCTTACAAAATGGAAGTAGGAATGGATGAAATGGCAACATCTGGGTAAAACGTTGGTGAAGAATCCACCCGTCGTTTTCCCTGAAGTAAAGAATTGAAGTGTTTTCGGAAAACGTCGGCATTTTGTTTGGCTCTGTTCCCTGTTTGGGTTAGTTGGCATGTGACAGATTAAATCACAAACACCGAAAGGCTTTCTGCTAATGGGTAGCATTTGTCAGAGCCTTATAGCTACATTTCCTTTTGCTCATTGCACATGCAGAAGATAGAAAACAACTTTAAATTATCTGTTGTCAAAGCAAAGCAGCAAGCGGACGTTGAGTATATAGGAGGCGTTCGGTGGCAGGTGGCTCTGGTTTTGGACCTGAAAAACATCAGGCGACGAAACGACAAAGTTCTGAGCTGGTAGAGGGGCGAAATGATCAGCAGCTGTTTCTTCCGCTGTTGACTGTTGTTGTCTCCCCGGCTCCAGTCACCACCTTTGTCCTCTTTTAATTGTTGCGCCCCGTTCGCTTTGTTCCTCGAATCAAAAACTGGGTTTCCGGCCATTCGGTGACAAACAGCCACACGAATCTAACCTGACGCCGGAAGGCGACCAGACCCACGCGACATTGAAAAAAAAAAGAGGGAAAATAGTAAAGAATGTGTGCAGCTATCGTTCTTATTGCTCATCTCAAACCGTTTCTCTAAACTTTCCAATCATCTCTGTTAACCTCTGATCTTTTTCCCACCTTCTTTTTAGCCAATTCCACCGTTTCTCTTATTTCTGTTCAGATAAATAACTCCTCCTCCTCCTCCTCCTACTCTTCCTCCTCCTCCTCCTCCTCCTCTCTGGGCCCAATCACCCATCCACCCACGTAAACACACACAAGCACACACACCTGCATCGGCACATTCTAGTCATCTCCAGTCGCTCCAACCATGGACCAATGCCAAATATCTTTCTCTAGATGGCGATGGCTTCCTGGACTCCTGCCAAATAATTTCCATCTCATATTCTTTGACGGCAATGGAGGAAAAACAAACACACATCTACCCACAGTTCACAGCTTGTAGCCGTAATTCAGACGAAGCGACGCTCGGGCCGTGTAAAGGCGATGCGCGCCATGCGTGCAAGTAGAACCTCACACTGAGCCGGCCCGAGGCATAAGCAAAAACAAGCCTCCCTCCCCCAAATCCCTGCTTAGGACCTCCGAAGCAGCAGGGGGCCCCCGAGAGTCCCCTGAAGCCCAAAATGTTGTAAGTGAACCACTTTTGTGTTGCTTGTAGTTGAGTTGGTGAAGAATAAGGCAACTTTAAAAATTCACTCTGATTTTTAAATAGAACAAAAGTTTAACTTAAAGCTACATTTTTACCTGAATTAATTTAAGTTTCAGAAGTGCTAACAAGCTGTTCTACATATAAAAAAAAGAGACGTTTTTGGGAGCAGACCCATCATATTTTAGCACAGCTGCTCTTGCTCCTGCGAATAAATCTCAACGAATAAGTGAGAATTTTCCACAAATGCAAACCTTGCCACTCTACCCTGCTCCACTGAGCCTGACCTGAAACAATAAACACAAGATACGACAGCAGGAGGAAATGAAGCCAATCCAAATCTCGACAATTTCAATAAACCTTCTCTTAAGGCCTCCTTTACCGGTAAAGTTTGCAAACCGACCCACATGATTGCAGACCAGTCCAGTGTAGAGGACTCATCAGTTATTCTGAAAATAACTGATGAGTTATTTGGCTCTTAAACCCATTTCTGCCCAGGGCCCGGCTCAGCGTTTGGGCCGCCCCTGCGTGCACAGGAGACAAACAGGACAGGTGGCGACCGGGAGGTGGGAGGGGGGCAAAAACGAGACAACAAAACGAGTGGATGAGCTGACAGGCGCCCTGCAAACCGAACCCCCGCGTCTCGACTTGAGAGACAAACCTAACGAGGCCTGTTTTGCTAAACCTACGGTTGAGTAACGCGGCCTGAGGGCAGAAGGCGGTAAATTACTAGGAGCTGGCACTGAATCTATGCCACTGGAACGAAACTCGGACACCTTCTCACAACCACGCCCGCTCGCTCATCTTTCCTCAGGCTCACCTGCGAGAGGGAGGGAGGGAGGAGGAAATAAGGGGAAATGTGTATGCTAGAAGGAAACAAAGAAGGAATGCGTACAGGAGGGGCTAAAATAAAATCTGGGAAAATGTTGAAATGGAAACACATATAAGGGAGAGAGGGGAAAAAAAACATACTAATGTGGCATATCAGGGTGACAGACAGCGTCTAATTCCCCCTGCATGAGAGGAACATGCTTGATAGGTAAAGGAGCACAGCTGACGCTCTGTCAAACATGCCATCGCAAGGGAAGGCGTTATGATAGCAATGAAAGCCAGCTGTCTAACACAATACCACACATGCTTTGGTTTTTTTTTTCTTTCTTCCTAGCTCGCTCTGTTTCTTTTCTTTTTGCTTCTTTTTTTTTTTTTTTTGCTCTTCTTCACACACACGGAGCTGAATCTTCACCCCGGTGACACTCCTGTTACTCTGCCTTATCAAGTGTGGGTTAAGTCAGGCAGCCTTAGAGCACCCCCTATCAGCTTGATGAGGGGAGAGTCAGTCAGTCAGTCAGTCAGTCAGTTAGTCTGCTGCTGCTGCTGCTGCTGCTGATGCACAATGTGTACCAGATGGGAAACGCTGCTGAAGACAATGGGCCTCTTTCAGCAAAAAAAACCAACTATTTTTTTAAATCCATTTATGTTAAAAAAAAAAAAAAAAAAGGGCAACAAAACACCCAATAAAGGTCTCGTTTTCTTAAAAAGACAAGTAAGTGGTTTGATTTTTCTTAATAGTGAAATAATAAAATCTTCAAACTTTTGTCAGAACTTCATTGCGATTATTTGGTTGAAGATGACTGAAGCAGATTGTGACTCTAACCGCTCCTATAATCTCCTGAGACTCTCTAATGAATGCTTAACATAAGGAGTGAATTAAAAAAAAAAAAAAAAAACTTTTCAATTTTTTTTTGCTTTTTGCCTGAATCAAATTTGAATTTGCTGAAGAAAAAATAATAATAATAATAATAAAAAAACAATCCTCAGACAGGAAGCATCAATCGTTTAAACGTTTGCCAGGGTTTAGATCTTTTTCTCTTTTTTTTTTTAGCATTTCAAGACAAACTTCTGATTATTAGTCAGATTTCCTAATAATCTAACCTAACCCTAAAGCCACAGGCGCTCGGATGACAAGTTGACTGAATTCAATAGGTTTTAACCTGCCTCTGTTTCTCCAACCGCGCAGCTTTAAAAACACACTCAATCTCAGGAGCTAAACCCCACCGGGGAGAGAGAGAGTGTGTGTCTGTGTGTGTGTGTGTAGGGGGCTTGTGGGGTAAGATTCACTCTGCCATTGAAAACAAATGACACCAGCAACATTGCAGATGGTTGCAATCAAAAATTCAAACGATGAACGGGGTCCCTCTTCGCCCATCCTCTTTTTTTATTTTATTTTTTTCTCATCTATGATTTGCCAAGCAGAGCTGCAACACTGCAACATTGTGTAAGGCCAGGCCTGCTTGTGTGTGTGTGTGTGTGTGTGTGTGTGTGTGTGTGTGTGTGTGTGTGTGTGTGTGTGTGTGTGTGTGTGTGTGAGTGAGTGTGTGTTTAATTATCTTATCAGCATTTAATCTGTAGCAGTCCCATTCCTTTATCGTAAATCTTGGATTATCAGCCTGAGTGTGAGCAAAATAAAGCCCTGCTGCTGACTGTGACTTGTCACTGAAATTGCCTTATGACCTATGAGGTATGACGCTTGGAGGTGCATAAATCAAATTTTGGCAGATTTGTATAATTTAGGGGGGAAGAAAAAAAAAGTGTCACCGCATTGCAAAACTCACCGAACGCATTCTGTAATGTTTCAGTTATTGAAAGAAAGACAAAAATCGTAAATTGCTCAGCCACCCCGACCGTCTCCTGCGAGATTATCATCCCGTCAACCGCAACGTTTGTGTGAATATTTGCTGTGGGGTGGAGTGAGTGAGAGGAGGGCGGTGGGGGGGGGCAAGAGCGCGTATACGGTGGGTTTCTCTCCCCCCCAGTCGTTTTGAAGGCACATATGGCACGGATAAAGACGAAAACACTGACTGTTTCGCGAGTAGCATGCCAATTCAGAGAGTAAACAGTTATCACGAGGCGTTTCCGTGGGATGGATCCCACTCTGGTGATGGTACGCTGCAAAAAATCCTTGTGGAGGGGCGAGAGGATGGTCTGGAAAGGATGGGGGTCTGAGCAGTGAAATAAAAACAAACAAACAAAAAAAAAACAGTGCAGTTCATAATTTTCACAGGAATTCATCAGAGCTGCTGTAGGACACAGGTCTCGGTTTGTCACAAACGCGACACCTTTGACCTCTGAGTGTGATCACAAAACAAATAATTAACTGGAAGCCGAATTTTGGCTTATTGAGCCTTCTTGCAGAGCAGCTTCTTACATGTGATTTGTTTTAGGCAGTAAAGCCACACACTTTGCATGTGGTCATGCAATCTGAGCGTAACTTGTGCAGACTCACACTAAACGCTGAATTGGTGTGTGTGTGTTTTTCCTTCTTGTCTGTGTTGCATACTTGTACATTCTGTACATTTTCTGCATTTGAGTGTCCCTAGATGTTCCTGGGCAAGTGGAGTTTCCAGACACACACACACACACACACACACACGCATGCACATACAGGCACCGTCCTCCATTGACGAGCCCGTCCAGAAATATGCTGATATTCAGGTTTCTGTGTTCAGAAACAGAGTGTGTGACCCTATGGGCCGCCGCCGGCTGAGGAGCATGAAGCTGCGTTTGGTTACACGCCGTTCTCCCTGAATCTGACGTGCGGCTGACATATGCTGGCAGAAACTTCACATTATGCTCACATAAAGACACACGCACACACACACACACAGTGACCTGTCCCGACAGGCGACGATGAAAAAGCATTGACGAAGAAGACAACTGACGTGTCTTTGTTTTTTTCACACACACACACACACACACACACACACACACACACACTGTTTCCGTGCCATTCGACGCAACGACCTGAGCTGCAAGAAAAAAATAAAAAATTCTTTAGAAGCGCTGCAATGTGTCTCAAAATAATGAGAGCGTGGAAAACTCCGAGCCTGGTAAGGACGGCCCGGGTTAGTGCAGGGGCTCCTGGTCCCAGATAGGCGCCTGCTTGCTGCGGGGAGTGTGCAGGGGCCATGCTGGGAGCGAAGACAAGCCATTATGCTGCTGCTGCTTCTGGCGTTTCAGGGTTAAATTCCTGCGCGGATTGGGGAGCAGCAGACTGTAACTCCTATACAATAACAATAGGAAGAATATAGAGAAGAGGAACAAATCAAGCGTCAACACACTCCTGGGCTTCACTAATAAAATTAAATAAAAGAAGAAGAAGGGAAAACAGTGTGTTCCTAAATGGGTTTAAATGCCTGTATTGTTATTATTATTTTTTGTTGGTGGTGGGGTGGAGAAGTAAGGTTTAATGCTGACAGACACGTCCCGTGTTGGGGGTCAGCACTTTGCATTGATCTGCGAGACAATTACATACATGAGGGCCGATAAAAGCTGTCAGGACGTTTTTATGTGGGATCTGTCGACTGTAAAGCATTCGCCCGTCAGTCCTCTATTAGTACCAGCGCGATCACATGCACATGGGAGAAATCGCCTCTGAATTATAAGTCTACTCAACTAAACAGCAACTTATCAGAAATAAATTGCAGAATTAGTTTATATATATATATATATATATATATATATATATATATATATATAAACAATGGGTGACTTTGGTATTCAGTGCACTGCTTTCAGTGGATTTCCTATGTGGTTGTGCAAAAAAAAAAAAAAAAAAAATGCAAAATGCAAACTTAAGATATAGCGCACAATGACGCACATTGTGCAGCCTTCTGTAATCGCGATCTCTGGGGTTGAGATATGACTTGCATGGATGAAGTCTGAATTTTAAGGTGCGTTGCTTTGCTTTAATTAAGCACGTGGAGGACCTGTTCAGACTTCTGTCCAGTCCGAAATTCAATCTCCTTTTCATATTGCTCAGATGAAAGAGATGCGCGTGTATTTATGGGTTTTTAATGAATTGAATGAAGTTCGGTCCATTCAATGAAAGACATACTCTAAAGCGGCAATCCATGACTTTCCCACGGTTCCCACGTAGCATTCTAGGAACTTTAGAGTGCGCACATGTCCACGCGACGTATATAGCAAATGATAGTGGGTTATAGTCATTTGATCGTGCCAATGTATCGCAGTGAATAAACGGACACCTTTTCAACAATCTCAACAACTTAAGAGAGAGAAATATATATAGAGAGAGAAATAGAGAGAGAGAGAAATAGAGAGAGAGAGAGAAGGTCCAGGCGGAGAGGCAGCGGTGACTCTGCCATTTTTACCCGGCGTCCCCCTGAACAAGCCCGGGGTCGGGTCAAAGGGTTGTCCTCCCTGATGTGTGCACAACAGCAGATGGGATTCAGCTCTCTATTTCTTAAAAAGAGAAGAAGAAGAAAAAACAAACAAGCAAACAAACAAACAAACAAACTTGCAAATCGCTGTAAGAGCAATGTAATTTTAAGTCGGGGTGTTGACTGCTTTTAATTTAATTTAATTTAATTTAATTTAATTTAATTTAATTTAATTTAATTTAATTTAATTTAATTTAATTTTTAGAGAATAAGTTGAAAACACCAGTTGAGCTACTGGAAATAAGTGTTTATAGTAAAGTTTTATTTTTTTTTCATTATTATTTGAAAGATTTATTAGAATTTTATATTTAAAATTATTCTCCAATCACAGTAGAGTATACTTTAAATAAATAAATAAATAAATAAATAAATAAATAAATAGTTTTCCCACTATCAAAATGCCAAGACTTTGCTCTGACATATTTTGAAGCTTGCCAGTGTACATGCACTAATGTGTGTGTGTGTGTGTGGGGGGGAGGAGGGGGATTAATAAAAATAAATAAATAAATAAATAAAAATAAAACAAAGCAACAGCATACAAATAAACACAACCTGGGAGCTTGGAGAGCTGCGGTCTCCGAGATTTCTTCGGCCACATGGACTGAGGTAGGGTGAAGTTGGGGAGAAACCAGCGCCAGAGGGCTTTAGGCCGGTCATGGAGCTCAACTCCATTTGTAAAGGCTTTCCTATGGACAAGAGCGAGCCAAATGAATAACCTAACGCTGAGCGGGGGTGTGAGGGCTCTCTCTATACATTTCAATTGGTCACCAACATGACTTGGAGTGATCAGGAAAAAATCAGCAAGTGTAATCAATCAAACCCAAACTATGTATGTTCTATACATAGTTTTAATAGCCTGCTAAAATAGATTTAGATCGAGCAGCCTGCAAGTATCTGTTTTACTTCAACTTACTTAAATGTGAAATAATGAGCATTTAAGCAAAAGCAAGAAAAAACCCACACACTCCGTGGAAATAAACTGAAAGTGTAAGGTTATTTTCACAGTACTTTTTAATACAGCAGTACAGCCAAAATTTGTTAAATTACAGCGAAACAGGCAGTGATAAGATTCATATTTAAAAAGCAGCAATTTTTCTAGAAAAAAAAATTATACAAGAAACGTACATAGAAGCTGCAAGGTAAAAGTTGTAAGTATTTAAGAAGGAGAAAACAATAAATAAGATAAATCTTCCTTGGTGCTTAAAAGTCAGAAACTCACTTACTTACCCACATGCTTGCACCTTATTATCACATTTTCTGTTTGTTCAATATTACAACACAGGTATTTTTATTTTTGTTTATTATTGTGCTCAATGCTTTTGAAACGTCCTCTTTTTTGCAGTAACCCATAAATTTCGCTTTATACATCTAGATTAAAATTTCCCCACTTTCTGAGAATGCAGCTGGTATTTAGGCACTCCCCCCGCCTCCCTTTCCAAAGCTCTGTTGAAAATACTGCACACTATGGAGGGATTTGAACATGGCCACAAGCAGGAGTGACCTTTGACCCCCCCCCCACTCCCTCATACCGGGGAGTTATAGGACGAAGAGCCTAGGCTAACAGGACTGAATCAAAAGCTGCTGACACACAAACGCAGGCTGAATGCTCTGAGATTAGATCTGGAAACAGGCACTTGTTTGATACCGTCTCTGTCCTTCACGTAGTTTCACCATAAAAATCCAGAAGAAGCTTACGTGGATTGCCAACTTCGTGCTGCATGATCTCAGGCCACTGCTTGTTTTGTATCGATTAGCATGTCAGCATGGCTGCCTTGCGCCTGAGCTGATAGATACTCTCACCTATAGGAGCCTATTTGTCAGGACGGAGACGGACGGAAACCACAGCCTCTCTGCTTGCTGCAGGGGCAACGGGAGGCGGGAGACACATTGTGTCAGAAACACATCTGAGTGGATGCGCTTCCTTTTCTCTCTGTGCTTTTAAAGTGAGTGTCTCAAACTAAACCACGGGGAAATATCAGGATTCTTCTTCTGGTCGTCTGGGCCTCAGGGAGATAAGATTTCAGCCAGCGGATCTCGATCTCTGGGGTATTCAGCAATTGTTAGTCAGGTGGCAAATGTAGATTATAAACCTTGTAGAAAAACTTATGCACATCTGATTATTCTGAAAAAAACAAACAAACAAAAAAAAAACAGCTATTATCAAACCGTGCATGTTTTTTTGTTTGTTTGTTTTTGTTCTGTTGTTTTATCTCTTCAAGTTGTAATCTCTTAAGGCCAAACATAAATGTAATCATGTTCCTAGCCCAACATACATATATTCAAATAAATAAAATCATAAAGTCTTTAAAAGTGAACACCTGATCAAAAACAAAATGTAACTGGACTGCATATAAAGCAGCTTGGTGTTACTTACAGATGAAACTTTGTGGCAACATCAGAGCTCAAACACAAAAAGCTGAAATTAATTTGTTTTCCTGTCTTACTTGAGTCTCCAAAAAAAAAGTCACAATTTATTAAAAAAAATAAAACAAAAACAAAAAAAGTAAAACAATGTGGTGTTTTGGCTTGTTACATCTTTGATTATCATTTATTATATTGGCAAAGAACAAAGAATGTAGTTAAATTGCCTTTAAACATACTATAATGTAAGCAAAGATGAGGACCTGAACAAAGCATTGGACTTTAATAGACCATTAGAGTTCAAAACTATAGTTTTGTATGAGTGTCTACTTTAGGTAAAATTGTTCTATAGACAGTAGTTGCATTAATATCCATATCCATTTTCTATCTACAGGTCAGGGCTTCTCGGTTTCTATTTATCAAGTGTTTCCTCTCTCTTAGAGTTAGTTACAGTTCAGGCTCACAAGACAGTTTATAAAAAAAATAAAATAAAATTTTCCTTCACCTTGATGCCTCTTTATTTCCTCTGAAGATAAACAAGATGCAAATTAAACAATGAAAGCCCAAAACTGAAGACAAAAAGAGTTGACTGTGACTCTAAAACAGGCCACAGATTCTCATTCAGATTCTCCTTCAGAAACTAAAAACAGCTTCAGTCAGAATCACCTGCGGGACAAAAAGTAGCCGATGGGTCAACATTTGAATCAACGCAAGTCTGTCCTCGTAAACCAATGCAAAACACAACACATTAAACCACACTAAACCACAGGATTTATGTTTTCTGTAACGATATTCACCTCGGAGATTTTGACAATATTGAGGTTTTCTAGATTGTCTAAACCTGAGAGCTAACAGAACAGCTATAGAAAATGGAGGACTTAAAAAAGAAAGTAAGTACTTTTTTATTTTATTTCACTTTGTGATTTTTTTTCATTCCCTTTTGGTGACATGCTTCACCTGATTTCCTGAGATGTTTCCATTTTTTCATAAAGGCAAGATTTATTTATTTTTTTTCTTACTTTAAGTTAAAAAAAAAGTTTATTTGAATGACCTGGTAAAATATCTCAGGATATCACAGAAGGTTGGTTCTTG
Source organism: Alfaro cultratus (assembly GCA_903066825.1). Lineage (NCBI taxonomy): Eukaryota > Metazoa > Chordata > Actinopteri > Cyprinodontiformes > Poeciliidae > Alfaro > Alfaro cultratus. The sequence continues at coordinate 107,777 of CAEFZX010028352.1, forward strand.
TAGCCCAAGCCCAAAGGTTTTACTCCTATCAAGTTCTTTCAGAAGAGTTCAAATGAGCAGGGAGGGTTTCAAAATGAATTCCACTAACATTGAAATACCTTTTATTTTATGTTAGGGGGTTGCATTTTTTTTATTTCACACCTTTCAGACCCACAAGTCAACCTTTGAGTCAACCTAATAATGAGTTATGTTGTTCAGGGTTTCTTCGTTATCACAGAACGGATCCTCTGCAATATATTCAATAAAAGTCAGTCGAGGATGATTAGTGATGATTATTCCTCCTGATTTTATTTTTTATTTTTTCTTCATTATTGAAATCTTATTGAAACGGATTAAATATTCCTGGTTAGGGGGGAAAAAGGCACATTGTTGTGTGTATTTATTTGGTAACATCTAAATCAGGTTTAACTTGGTGAAACTTGCGTGTCGTCCCAAAGTAGACCATCACACCTGTGATTCCAGTTTGCTGTCACTAAAAACAAATGAAGAAACTTTTATTTAGCCACCTTTCACCTTTACATAACCCAACCAGTTATGTAAATGAAGAGGTGAGTGAGTACCCCGAATCTTCAACCGCGTTATAAAACCATCACTCAACCTCTCAGCGCTTCGCAGCCTCCCGGTCCCAGCCGACCTATTTTCCGCACCGTGTCACCGGCGGAGGCTCAAACTGAGGGCGCGCTTACATAACTGCCTCGCGCACGATCTCGGCGCCCCTCCGTTACGGCTTCTTCTCCACGCCCGGCTGGCAGCTGCTTTCTGGAGATTTCGTTGATTTGATTGTGCGCTAATTACATCACCGCGTGCGCACGCCGAAAGCAGCGCACGCGCTTAACGAATGAAGATAGCCGCTCGAGTCTCGCGGGCCCGAAATGGGGCTTTTTGGGGCGGGGGGCGCGTTTGGGAGTACGCAGCGTTCATTGACGTTGACGGGTGGGTTGGAAAATTCTTCTCAACTTGAAATCCGGGAAACACCGGGGGACCTTGGACTGACTCCAGAGGGGTTCCGCAGCGTTTTGGTTTCAAAATAAACCAATTGACGTTTGAATGCCTTTCGGTTGGCTCGATTGAGTTGAAACATAATATGTTTCCTATTTGCTGGCTTGATAAATCATATGAATGACCACACGTGAAAATATCGGTTTATAAAAAAGGTCCCCACTCAGTTTTAGGAGCTCAAACCAGGTTCATTTGGGATTACGACAAGTCCTATTCGGTGTTTTTACAACATGAGAACCTACAGTAACTCACGAAAGACAAAACGGAACGAAATAATAAAAAAGAAACATGCTCCAGTACAGAAACGAACAGGGAGAAAATGCGTTTGATTCCCTCGTTGTGCCTCTTTCGACCTCAGAAGAGCTTCTGCTTCAGAGGTGTTGCGGTCTGCCAGCGCCCCCTGCTGTTCGTGAAGTTCAGAGAAAAAAATTCTCTTAAAGGGGATGTCGAGAAGCCGGAATAGCTTTTTAAGGTGGACCGGTGGAGTTATTCCTGCTGTTTCTGTTTTTTTCTCTTTGAGCAAAGGGCGCACAGGGCAAGTTAGACTCAGACGCTTCCAAGCGCATTTTTCACGCCCTTTCAGTACAGGAACACTTTTCCTTGAAGCGCACAAAGAAGAAAAATAATACAACACTTAAGCTTTCCTATAAATTAGGTAAAACAATTGAACTAGTGGCATTTTTTCCACCCACAGTTCTGGTTAAATCAGGAACATTTTTAAATGAAGCAAATGGGAAAAGAGGAAGACAGAAAGATGAGCAATACACAGGCAGAAGGCAGGCACATTTAAATCCTTCCAAATATAGAAGAAACTGGAAGAGTTGAGAATAATAATAATAATAATAATAATAATAATAATAATAATAATAATAATAATAATAATAATTAATAAATAGTAGCCAAGAAAATTAAATGTTTAGCATATTTTTCGTTGTTTTCTCCAGAACTCATGTTGCTTGCTCTTTAAATCGTAATGTGACTCAAAATGTCTCTTTAAAAGCTACTCGGAAAGCCTTGGCTTTTTTTTTTTTTTCCTTCCAATTTTTGTAACGGAGAGGAAATGAACTCCTGTCATATTTGATATCTACCTGCCTTGGTTGCATCATATACTGATTGGTATAAAGATAGCAAAAGATGGTGACAAAGTTTTTCAAATCAGACTGAAGCTCCAGAACTGCCCGGTAGAACTGAGCGTGTGTCTGAATTGACTTTTTATTGTACGCACATTTTATTTCAGCTTGTCAACAATTCTACAAAAAATATTGTCTGCCTAAGTTGTGCACATAATCCTCACGGCAGTTCAGTCCGTAGCATAGAGCTCATGTTCTGCTTTGATTCTGCTTCAAAACGTCTAAAAACTTAAAAACTTTGATTATACCAAGACTATGAGATTTCACACTGGTATAAGTCAGATCTCGGATTTAAAGGAATAGTTTATCCACATTTGTAAATGCCACCTCTTTCCACGTGATTGGGGAAAGATCAGTTCATGTACAGCAGTATGTTAAAGTGATTATAATCTTCTGGCACAACAACCCTTTCAGAAATGTCAATTTCTGCTTAATAAACCAGGATTTTCAATCATGCGTTGTGTCACAGCGGACTTGAACACATCACTCTTCATATATATCTATATCTATATATATATATATATATTAAAGCTTGACCCCTGTGGTGTTAGACGATTCTCCTCTTCCACCGTCAACTCTTCCTCCTCGTCGTCACACCTTCATGATTTGCATACAGTGGCCTCCGCTTTGTTCCGTTCTCCCCTCCCGTTCACCTCCTTTCTCCTCTGCAGCTCCTCGTCGTTTGATCCCAGACTCTCCGGCGGTTCGGTCTCCACGCGGCCCTCTGTCCGGAGCAGATATGGCCGCCGCTCTCCTCCGCGCACTGATCCTCGCTCTCGCCGCGTCCTCCTCGCCTCCGGGTCAGGAGGTTCCGCCGTGCTTCGTCCGGTGCGCCAACACCGTCTCCGTCCAGGCTTTTACACCCACGGGTGTCGGTGACCTTGACCCGGGGAGCTGCTCTGCGCACTGCCGGCGCGAGGGGTGAGTTGGAGCTGCTGCTTCCAGTCAGGGCTCAGAATGGGAGCCAAATTTTATTGCAAAAAATAGCCTAAGTTTCTAAAATAAATAAATAAATAAATAAATAAATAAATAAACTATAATTTGCATGATGCAGCATGACACACTGGAAATCTAACTGTTAATTGTTAGAATGCAATCAAAAAATTTGTGTCACGATTTTTTTTGTTTATTATTTTGAATAAATTAGTTAAATTCCATTCAGTATTTCACATTTACTTATGCAGCTAAAACAGTTGTGCCAAAAGAAATCAGGGCGCAAACTTTATTTTCATAAACATTCACAATTAAGATAAGCGTACTGAACAAAAACATTTGAAATGTTACCTAAAAAATGTGATGCAACTTTTCTGTTACAACAATCGCTAAACTGTGTTAACAGCTGCTTAGCATTAAGAAGCTTATTGTTGTAGCAAGTTTGCCTTTTGCCTTAGCTCTTCCACTGAGCCAGTTAGGTTGGACAGAAAGTTGAATTCTTGCTTGAGTACAGCAGCCTTTCCCAGCCATAAGCCTCCTGAGAGCTTTTAACTCTTACTATGTTTGCTCTTCTAGTAAAAGCCAATTAAAGCAGCCTTTCTGTTCTCTGCTTGTAACTGTGAAAATGGACTGAGAAAACATATTCAGTTAATTGATAAAGATGTTTGAATTGTTGTAATAATTGCTAATAAAACCCATATTTACAAGCAAACTTGTAAATCTGCACAACTTCATCTGAAGGATTAAGATGTTCATCATTTTAACAGGTAATATTTGATACCCTCTAAAATCCTATTTTATAGTGCACCTTTGCTTTTGTGAAGTCCAGTCATAACATTTGATCACAAGCAGGTTTTTAAGTAATTCTCTAAAACACTTTTGATTTATATTACGCCTCTGTTGCTTTTCTGCATTCTCAGTTCATCAAATATCTTGAATGTTAATTGTTAGTTTATAAAATAGGCAAACATTTTTAGTTGTAAGAAAAATAAATAAAAAAGCTAAATAGCTCATCTGTATTCTAGAAATCTGTTTTTCAGTCCCAATTTTGTTTTTTTTGTTTGTTTTTTTTGCATAAAAGAAAGGCTTCAGAGGACTTAAATGAGCAAGTATGCGATCTTTGGACCCGTTTGAAGTTAGATGGAAAAAGAAAAATAGCTCTTCAAACACTACTCTGCTTTTGTTGAAAACATGTTGTTGGAAAGAGTACTATAAAAGTGAAATTTTGAGGTTATTAAATATTAACCAATAAACTAAGTCCAAATTTAGCTACGCATAACAGTTTATACATGAAATGTAATGTTCAACTTGAATTATTTTTATTTTGGTAACAAATTGCTTCAAAAGATTTTGATTAGAAATTAGCTCGATGTTGGCTCAGTCAACTATTAGCCTTTCTTGTTCTCGTAATCTTTGGTGTCCTGTAGAGAACTGCAATTTGGATATATTTATATTACTTAACTTATGTTGTGAATGGATATATTATTAGAGTAAGTGAAGAACTGTCAAAGACCTTATGGTTGAGAGCATTTTTGTTTTATAGCAAGAATTGAAGTTTTTATCCAGCATTTGCTAGCTTAGCACAGCGCTAATGCTAAAATCAAACTTGGTAGCAAGTTAGGCTTCCAAACCCAGAGTTTGCCATCTTAGCTCAGCCATCAGGAAAAAATGTTTAGTCTCAATTTAGTCACATTTTATGACTTAATCATAAGTAAATTTAACTTTTTATAAATTTTTTCTTTAAGATACCACAATTAACAGATAACATTGTAATTATCGAATAAAATTCAGCTGATTTAGTATATTAAAAAATGGAAGGCACCATTTAGATGTTTAACATATCATATTTCTACCCATAAATTAAAATCTACATAAACAAAATGCATAAGCTACTAGCTGTACCCCAATTTTATTGGATAACTACCTATTTTGTCAACATGTCTTTAAAAAGTAGTGAGATATTTGTTGCAATCTGTTGATCATTGCTTGTGTTTTTGTTTCATTCAAGGTGCCAGTATGCAGCATTGTCTTCAGAGACTTGTTGCTGTGGAAACCAGCCTCACACTCTGCTGGTCAGCGCTTGTTTTATCTCTTCTCTTAGAGAGGGCACAATAGATGTGATAGAAGGAAGTGAAAAACAAAGGTGGGAAAAAGCGCTCTTTTTCTTTCTTTTTTTTTTTTTTGTTAGGTCTTCGCTTTCCTTCTTGATCCTCCAAAACTAAAGAGACTCCAAAAAAAATTTCTGCAACTTTTCAAGTCGGCCTTCTGTTTCCATTTCAGTCCCATCTATTACGTGCCTCTTGGAATTGCTGGAAGTGGACACGAAGGATCTGAGTCACGAAGCGAAGGACCATTATTTCTCTATATGAGTTTGTCAGCATGTCCTGAGGGAGAGCAGGCAGGGAGGACGCTTGGAGTGAAAGTCTCTGGAAAGCTGGCTGGATGCTGGAAGCAGACCGCAGGTCAGCTGCTAGTGTAATTTACTGAGCAAAGCTGTTCAGTTTCTACAACACACAAAACTCTCCTGTGCTAAAAATACACTATGACTCATGCAGGGTTGTTTGGGGTGGCCGGGGTGGCTTACTCTATGGGTATGTGAAAATACAATCATTTTCAGTAGATAAGAAAAGTTTATTTATCTCAATAACTCGATTCACCAAGTGAAACACACTGCAAACACACACAGATTGATGTTTTCAGTCCTTTATTTCTGCTAATTATGATGGTTGTCTGCTTACAGACAAAGAAACTCAGCATTGCAGATACAAATCTTACTTCACACATCAGTAAAATCTTGCTAATATAGAAATGTGGACTTTATTTATTCTAACTTTTGATGTCAAATGTCTTGTATAAATAATGTATCTTTTAGATTTGAAGTCACTCCTATCCAACTGAGGACAAAAAAAAGTAAATTCTAACAAACCTCACTTCCTGAAAATTAATTTAATTTAATTTTTTTTAATTAAATTAAATTGAATTGTTAATTCAATTTAATTTAATTATGACACACTGTAAATAATGAACACAAATTTATTCATAACATAAATAAATAGGCATTTATTTATTTATGGGATTTTTTTAATAACATAAATAAATGTGTTTTATAAATTTAAACGATGTAACATAATTTAGCCAAACTACTTATTTATAAAAAGTAGTTTACAAAACTCAAACTCAATGTAACAACATGCAAACAAGTCACATCACAACCTGTTAAACTGTGTTAGTAAAATAATGATTATTAGACATATAGTCTAATGTGAGAAATGTTTCTCACATTTCTCTAAAATGTGAGAAACTGAGGAATTGTGAACGTACAATAAGAATAACCTAAATAAATTGTCTGATATAAAGTCAACTATTAAATAACAAGTGTGTCTAAGCTTCCTAAATGATTTAATCCATAACTGTAAGTTGTCTCATTAATGTTTCAGTAGTTAAGAGAACTCTCTGTTATTGTGACTTCCAGACTGGTGAGTTTATGCTCTTATGTCCTGGTATTTCTTTTGGAAATATTTCCCAAAGGTCAAAGTTCACATCATGTGTTGTATGATTAGCCCTTTTTTGTATCCTTGGATTGGATGTTAAAAAACTGCAGGGAACTATAACATCCTTGTAGTAATGTTTCTTTAAATGCTTATCGACATCTGCTTGTTTATGACTCTCCTGTTAGACGTTCACAGCACCTTCTCCACCCTCCACTTCTCCGTCTCAGAGTTCTCTCCTGGCTGCTATTTACGTCAAGGCCTCCTTGATAACCTCTCCTGCCGTCCCTCGTCACATTTAGGCTCCAGCAGAAAGCCTGTTGAGGCCGAAACTGTCACCCAGCAGGCAGATATGAGTGAAGGCGGGGAAGTTCTTCTCTGCTGGGGTTTAACACATAAACAGAGAGAGAAAATACTGGAGGATGTGGAGAAAGCTAATCCTTCAAGCGCCGACTGTCTGAAAAGCTCTTTGGTGAGTGTATGAACACTTTTGCTTTGGTCACTTTCTGAAACTGTTTTTTTAAATTATTTTAGTATTTTTTTTACACGAGAAAAGCATCTCTTCACAATGTGACAGAATCAAGATAGAATTTTCTGAAACATTTATTGATGCTGCCAAACACAACTCTGCAAGTTTTTCAAAGGAGAATCAGTAAAAAAAAAAAAAAAAAAAAAAAAAAAAAGAAGAGCTAGAGAAACAGCTCTGTGTGAACTTTTGCTAATGTTATGGCTGGATTGTTCATCTAATGTCAAGACATAAAATGTGTTTCCATGTTTTAAAAATATTTTGAACATTAATTTAATGTCACACCAGAGTTGTTACATATTTGTTTATTCACTTGTTGGACAAATTAAAATAAAAACATGAAGTAAATCCAAAAATTATATATATTTTTTTGTGTGCATGTAATCCTTTACCAAATGAATAAATAAAAACCTGTGACGATCAAAGTTATCAAACTGGACATTTTTGGAGATTTTATTTTCTGAAGATGAGTTGTCAAATCAGTCAACATTTTTATATAAAAATGTCATAATTTTAACCATGTAAAAACCTCTTTAATTTCACCTTAGTAAACCTCTACAGTATTTTTTATATGCATAACAAGTGCAGTATAGTAAATAGATTTTGCTGCAATTCTCATTTCACTTTGCTGATGCGCACTATGTTCAGCGTTGGTCAAACAGGAGTTTTACAATAAAACCCTGAAAATTAAAAAGAAGAAAAAAAAATAGTATCACTGTATTATCCAGTCTTGGAGACTGATACACACATATATGTAAGTTAACAAGTACATACTGGTTAGTTTCTGCATTATGTGAAAACTCCTCAAAATAATTTCACCATTAATGCTCTACTAATCCTTTGTAAAAGATGGTAGCTTGAGCTAATAAGCTGCGGGCAATTACCCAATTAAAAACAAAAAAAAAAGAAAATCAAACAACTTCTTATTTTTCTATCTTGCTTGCACAAACAAATGATTTTGTGTCTAGTAATGTAAAAAAATAAAATAAGAAAAAACAAGGGTCACAAATCTCTCTCTCTCTCTCTCTCTCTCTCTCTCTCTCTCTCTCTCTCTCTCTCTCTCTCTATATATATATATATATATAT
>CAEFZX010028354.1:0-11726 GCA_903066825.1 Alfaro cultratus
CCAACATGCAGAAGCATTATCTGACGGATAAATGCATCCCGTTGACAGATTCGCTTCCTTATAAACACAGTTTGGCGGCCCATGTCATTTTGAAACGGTTCCTGTATCGGTCACGTGACTTGCTGAAAGCAATACGCGCACCAACACGGGGTTTTGTCTATGGGCTTGACACATGCGCCGACGCACCGGTGTTGCTGGACCCATCACTAACATGGGCCCTTACACTCTCTCACACACATACTGTTCGGTACCGGTTAAAGTTTTCGTTGCAGGCCTGATGAAGCTAGAGCGCGACGTCGCTACGAAAATCCTCTTCTTCACTTTAAACAATAAATCGACTCAGACCTGCTCGCTTAGCCGACGTCCTCTCCGTCTAGGATGCTTCGCGAGTCCACTTTACTCTAGAACTCTGCCGCCCGAGTTGCAGGACCACTTCTCCGTCGAACTGAAATCAGTGTCGCCATGTTGACACACTCCTTTAGCCACCTCGGATCAGCCGCAGTTTTTCCTCCGGGCTTTTCACTATAAAACACTTGTGCAGGTGTAGTTGTGCAGAACGCGCCTGGAAAATCCAATTCCTTCTCCCACCTTAACCTCTGGAAACGTTAGCAGCGGGTCTCCGTTAGCAGCGGGTCTCCGTTAGCAGCGGGTCTCCGTTAGCAGCGGGTCTCCGTTAGCAGCGGTCTCCGTTAGCAGCGGGTCTCCGATAGCAGCGGGTCTCCGTTAGCAGCGGTCTCCGTTAGCAGCGGGTCTCCGTTAGCAGCGGTCTCCGTTAGCAGCGGGTCTCCGATAGCAGCGGGTCTCCGTTNCGTTCTTCTTCCTTCTCCTTCCCATCATCCCACTGTCCCGTTTTTTTCTTCCTCTGTTGAGTTCACTTGTCCCTCGTTAATTTAAACTACTCCAGAAAAGCTTTGACTTTCTGTTTTTTACATTATTTGTCACGTTACTCACAACAGGAACCTCTTCCCTCATGTATATAATCACTCGGATTAAAAACGAACAAAAACAATAATACACATTTCTCACATATCTCTATTTTTCTTCTTTTTTTTTTCTTTTTTTTTTTTTTTTTACATAAAACCAATCTTGTAAATATTTTGTAAATATTAAAGACCTTAAGTGCATGGTTTTTAACCAGGGGCTACACTTTAGTTTTTAACTTATGAACTCAACCGAAGGAATGAATTCAGATCAGCAGAAGAAACTCTTCACACAACAAGGAATGATCACTGACAATGATTTCTTAAGAGTCTGAGGATTTATAAATACAATATCTTACTGAATCAGGGAAATAACGTGCCGTTCCCTGATGCTCATTTTTCCTCCTGGTCTGTCAGTAATTATGCGTGTTTTCAGGGCCTGACCTGATCCGACTCACTCCTCTTTATGTTTGCTTGCTCCTGCAGAAGCCAGATGTATAAGTCACGCACCCAGAAGAGGACCGTGGTGAGGGATGCCCAGGGGAAGCATGTACACCTGGAACGTCTGGATGACACCCCGGACGCTCTGCAGCCCGATGCCCTGCAGCAGCACTTGCACCACCTGCTCCAAAGGTACCGTGAGGAGGAAGACGAGGAAGAGGAAGAGGAGCAGGAGAGCCTTGACTAAGCAGCTACTTCCACTGAACCTTTATTACATCTTCCACCGAAACTTTTGGTGACATTCTTTCCCAGAGCCAGGAGTTCTCCTCTCCAGTTGTTGGTTTGTAGATTTCAGTAAAAGGATTTGTGCTTTAACAATTTTCTTTCCCCATTTGCTCTGATTTTGACCAAAGAAAGCGCCTCTCAAAGTTTTAGATCTTTTATTTCATAGTGTTCAGCTGTTCCGACGTGTTGGAGGTACAACTCACCAAAACGTGCATTGTTGTTCAAGGAAGCTTCTTGCACCTCATTCATGGGCCTCTTCTTCAAGAACTCTTGTAAAGATTTATACATAAAGAAGATGAAACAAATCTAGATGTGGCTGGACAGAAAATCAACAAATTGTTAAAGCATTTAATACAGCATGAAAACCTGCTGTACGTGTACTGATATAGCTGGAGAAATTACTCATAAAATGACTGTTCCATGGAGATAATAAAATGGTGATGTGTGTGTGTTTCAGAGCCAAACCTATATGATCATAGCTTTTATCTTCAACATGCATTAACCCTTATTTCGGTTTAAGTCCAGTGTATCACACTGTAGCATTGTAGAGCCTCCTCTGGCATGTGACTGTAAATAGTGTGTTTATTGAAAAAGAAAGTAGTGATGAGGAAATGTGTCACCTGGAGCACCTCTCCCCACCCCTAGGTTCTACTTTCTATTACTGAGAACTTAAGTGTTGAGAACTCTTACATGTTCTGCAACCTGGAATTCCAAACTTTTAACAGCAAAAAGTCTAAGTCAGATTTGCTGGTCAATACATTAACTCATATTTCTCTGAAGACAAGTTTATGAAGAAACTGCTGAATGGAATTGGCTTTGAAAAAGATTTGTTGAAGACTTGTTATGTGAGGTAGTACTCAGTAGTCATAACTACATGTGCAGTAGAGCAATATTTTATTAGCCTGATTTTTATTAGCCACTTGATTCTTATTTCCCTTCATTGAGCTCCATTTCTCCCATAGATTTTCTACCAGGCCAATCAGCGAACAGCAGAAATAGTGAACGATGATGTTGATTTTTTCACACTGTTTTAGAATTGTAGTCTATCTGTAGTTTTAGCAATGGCAGCGGAGGAAGAGAAAGAAGCTTTCAAATATCAAATTAACATTGACAGCTGCATCATTTAGATTGGTTGTTCTCTCTTCACATTGAAGGATCATTGTTCACAGCACAGGCAAGTTCTGGTAAGCTTCTTAGCATAGACATATGTGAGATAACACATATGTCACAGGCAAACATTAGCAGTTGGATAAAATTTAAAACTTCAACACAGTCCATGCCTCCTGGAAGCAATCGTTTCTCAATAGCCAGCCAAGAGCCTCTGAATGAAGCCAAGCATTGTACAAGTGGCTGTTTTTTACCATAGCAATTTATCAACATGAGTTTGCTTAGAAAGACAAATTAATGAAAGCAAATTGTTGACAACAAAGCAGATTTCAACTTTAAGGTTCTGGTGTTCCTCTCATTTTCTGCAAACTCAGAAACTGATGCCCCATTCCACACTATTTTTAAGGATTTTTCCTCTTCAGATTTTTTGGGAAGGAATTCTTAGACATAAGGTAAAAGATAAGAGATTTATCACCACATCAGTGGGCAGTGGAATTCTTTAAAACTAGCTTTGTTGTTTTTGTCTTCTGATCAACATCTGCTTCTTTATCTGCTGTGTGTTTGGCGCCACCCTCTGCCTGGGAGCATTACAGGCACCTGCGACAAAATGCATGTTATACATCGACTTTGTGATGAAGTGGACAGAAGAGCAGACTTTGAATCAGGTTCTCTGAAGCAAGTCGAGCTCAGACGTCACTAGGCAACACTGTAGTAATTATAAAATGTGATCCATTTCACTGTTTTTTGTTGCTGCCTGCAAAGCTGGACATCTGCATTTTTATATAAAACAGTTATCAGTTCGGCCGATCAGCTGAAACTCGTTTTTCAACGCAACAGGTTGAAAAACCGAGGGACGAATGGGGCTACGGTTAGTTTGACCAAATCCCTTATTTAGCTAGATATTTAACTAAATAAGACAGATTATTGTTCATTCTGAAGCTGATATAAAGAAGACCAACTAAAATCAAACCTGTTCTTCAGTCCAAATCAAATCTGATCGTCCTGAGACAGCCTTTGTGAAGGACCTGAGGTTATGAGGCACTGTTGTTACCACTGTTCACTCAAAAACCAGCTGGAGTCCAGGCTCTTTCCAGCACTCCTGCATGTCATCACAAATGTTTCCTTTCTTATTTATTCCCATCATTTTTAGACCTGCAGCGCCTCGAGCTGACAGTGGGTGTTTGAAAGGGTTCAAAAGCTGAATGTAAATACTGAAAATTGACATGGTGTGTTTTTTGTGCTCTGGCTATTTGGTTTTGTTGACCAGACTGATTAGGTGCAGTTATCACTTCATGTTTTACTTTGCCACTGAGTGTGATAGAATGGCAGAACAAAACTTGTGGTGTCCAAAGCAGTCAATGATAGAAGCATCTTGTTTCCATGGTGATCTCACTATATCCATATTAACAATGCAAGTATCTATGCGGGCATGTATGACTGAATTATTCTTAAAATAAATGCACCTGAAACGTCAAAAGGCATAGCAGCTGCAGTGTGTACATGGCAAAACAATAAAATGTACATGTGCCCAACAGGAAGTGATGTCATTATTTTTTAACAGCAAGATGGAGGTCATTATAGAAAGAAATTTACTTCTTTAAATTGATAATAGAGAAAAGTACTAGAAAGGTCTGAATTATATTTGGTTTCTAATTGAAGCAATTCAGGAAGCAATCGTTCCTCCCTTGTGACCAAAGGTAGTTGGTCACAAGGGAGTTAATTTAAAAAACCTACAAAAGACGACCAGAAAAGTGGATCAACAATCTACGGCTAAAAGCACGAGGTGCAGAAACTAACAATGCAACAGTTTGCAGCGCCACTTTCTAACAGGTAACAATTGCATCGTTAAAATTGTATTTTTGGATATTTTATATTTATTTAGGATATTTTCGGATAGTTACTTAGACAACCGTTCATATGCAAGGTAAAATATATTATTTTTACGTCCTAGCTTGGTAGTCTGCAGAGTGCTTAATGTTGTTAGCAGCTAGCTCAGTGCCGAGTCCCAGACAGAAAACATGTTTATTCAGAGGGACTGAACAGCACAACTCTCTACTCATCAGGCACAAGTCGACAGACATTTAATGCTTCTATGGATCCTAAATGGTTGACAAAAAAGAATATGGACACCCTTCTGTCAAAATTTAATCAACAGAGTGATTGATGGGTGATTAATGACCTTTTGACCTGAATTAACTAATTGATTTTAATTTCCGGTCACAAGCCCCCCCATGGGCTTGCCATGCGAGGCATTGTTTTAGGTGACCTGCTTTTAAGAGTACTATAATTAAAGTACGAAAAAACAATAAGTGATAGATAATCACTAACCAGATTATTAAATAATATACAATATAGTATATTTAAAAAGAATGTTGTAATTACCTCCGGTTTTTAAACGATACACAGCATGAAGCGGGAGACATGCCCCCCCCAGGTTCTCTCATGACCTCACCATGCGTCTTAAGTCTCTGTTTCCGATGGTATCAATACAGTCTCTATCGGGTTGATTGATATGATTCAAACGCCAGCACAGGATTCATTCTCGTGGCCTTAGGCACAGTGGTCCTCAGTGTGCATACTCTGAGGGGATTAAAGTATGAAAAACAATAAGTGATCATCAGTATCAAGATTAATACATAGTTTGTCGCCTTTCCTAGAGAAGTTTAGAATCTTGTATTTATCTTAAGTTTTGCTCACCAAGACCTTCGTGTGTGTAGCGTCATGTGTGGTTTTTGGTTTGCGTATGCGAGCGTGTGTGTGTATGTGTCTGGGGATAAGAGTGGACGGGGCTGAGCCCTACCCTACCATCTTGTGTGTGTGGGTGTATGCGTCTGTGTGTGTGTGTATGTCCAGGCTCTCAAGGAAACCTACAGTTTTACTCCATTATTTATGGCAGCATGACTAGTCAGTGCTTTGTGAGTTTGCGATTTCCTTCATCCGTTTAGAAAAACTGTCACTTAAATTTTAAACTTTTATAGAATTTTTTTCTGTAACACTTACTAGTGTGATACGTTTCAGTAAATGTTCCTCATTTGTACATGTACTTAATAAGAATAAGTGACTGATAGTAAACAGGCCTACATGAGGTTACTCAAATTTTAGCTTTCCACAGTTAAAGAATTTGTCCAGAATTTTCCAGAATTCTGGACAGAAGTGCTTCATACTTTCTCCAAAATAGTAAACGTTGGTTTAAATACACTTGAAACTCAGATTTTTTTTTTCTGTAACACTTGCTAGTGTGATACATGTCAGTAAAAGTTTCTCATCTGTAAATGTATTTCTTAAGTATATGTGACAGTCATTAAACAGGCCTAGGTGAGGCTACAAATATTTAACTTTTAGCTTTACTCAAAGTTGAATTTGTTTTTTGTTTTTTTTTTACACTGCACAACCACGCTCCAAGAGTTGCTCTTACAGGGGAAATAGTTTGTTTTGGGGTTTTTTACCTTAAAATTACTTTTGTTTCTGACTTACATGCTGTATGTTTCTTGGCCCTAATGATGCTTTTTCCCTCCCTTATCTTACACACTTGAGTGTGTTCACTAACAAAATATAGTCCACCTGTAGTTGTTGAATTTTCCATTACTAAAGTTTATAAATGATCAATGTAAACCAGCAGTCTGTTTTTAAAATAGCGAATATAATTCATATTATTTATTTAGATTAGATGTTTTGATTACAATCGATTTATTGAATGATGGTTTGTGTAAATATTTATCAAACTGAATGGCCATTCAGGTTTTTCTTTTGGTGTTTGTTTCACAAATTCAAATATATGCTGGCTATCAACCAACAATTCAATCAGTGAATTTTGTTTTTTTTCTTAACTAACCCCTCTCACGTCTTCTGATAACCAGCCCAACTTATAACATTAACTAAGTTTGCTATTGGTTCACTTTACCTAAAAATAAGTAAATAAAACATACTCACTACACAACCTGCTCCAAGAGTTGGTCACAACATGCTGAATTGTTTTGTTACCGTTAAAATGATCTACAGCGTTTGTTCCTTGGTCCTAATGATTCGTCTGTTCACTAATGTTCACTAACAGACAGTTCACCTCTTGTAAATGATCCATGTGAAGCATCAATATGTGTTAAAGAAGATCATATCAGTCAGATTAAGTAAAATATCATCATACTCAAAGCAATCAAAATGATATTTCTCTGAAAGGTAATTTCTCCTTTTCAGGGAACTTAGACTGTATGAAAGGAATCATTAAAATATTTAATTTGCAGAATTTGCAGTTTTGTGAAACAATTGAAGTTCAATTGTGAACCGAATGATTACATTACATTTAGACACATAATAATGAACTGTTAATTAGTAATCATACTATGTAAATAACTAACAAGATCTGATCGAACAAGAAACTTGACCACCTCAAGGGATTTCTCACATTGGAGAATAAACCGTCTGACTTTCTTTAGCCACTGAATTTAACCTTAGCAAAGTTTTGCCATAAAGCAATCAGGTAGTGAGCTTGAAGCGCGGATCAGATGCCTTCAGCCGTCTGCTGAACCTTTTTAAGTCAGATGTTTTATGTTCTCACTGTAACATAAAACATCTGACTTAAAACAAGTTCAAGTGAACATCACTTAATTATCATCAACTTCTTGTTTGTACTCATCTTAAACAACTGCTAAGAACATTTGAATAATAATAAAAAAAGCTTTATAAGTTAATCTATTTGCAACAACTAAAATAAAATAAAAAAGTGAACAATTTGAAAGTAGTGAGGATTTTAGGTGGTAAAAGTTTAACATTTTCAACTTTTACCAAGTTCTGCTCCAGCAAACCAAAAGGTTTTTAACAGAACAACTATGTCAAATCATGAGACCATATATCTTTAATCTATGTGACAAACATATTGCTGCTGCTGTAGGCAGAAAATAAAAAGTTTTGCGGAGAATAATATTTTGGATGAGTTCAAGAATATTGTTTGCCAAAATCACAGATCTTAAGTACACTTGTCTTTTATATGTTGCAGTAATTGAACCTTTTGAGGCAATTGGTTTCCATAAATTTAAGTGAATACGTCCTATTTTCCTGCGCCACATACTTAGCTAGCAATTTGCCAGTTAGCTTCCCAGTGGGAACTTGTGGGCAGTGTCTTGATTCTGTCAAATTTTCTATCTTGTATCTCCTGAACTCCGATATTCTACTACATCCATTCTGTGAATGTTTTGCTTGCTGGTCTTCAGCAGCTCTGAACAGCATCAGGTTTCTCTTACTTTAACCCGCCCAACTTGCACCTGATTGGCATCACAAAGCAAACTGTGTGTCAAACTGTTGATCTGCCTCACGGCTGTTTCAGAAGATGAGGAAACGTGGTGACTGAGGTTTAGACACAACTAGCCAGATCATGCAGCTTTTTACTAGATGGCAGTCCTAAATGTACATACCTTTAAAATATGAATAAATACATACAATTCCATAATTATTCGATCCAGAGGTTATAGAAGTTTGGTAATAATGCCATTCAGAGATTTAAAACAATTTTTAATTTTTGATACCATACGGTAGACCGCAAAGTTGTGCATGAATGTAAAAGTCAATTATTTTTTCACCCTTAGAAAAGTGTAATGTATTTATTATGAGTAGGATTAACCAAGCTGAAGGAAAACAAAGAAAAAGGAGAAATAAATATTCACTGATAAAAAACCAAATCAGCAAATATGAACTTAGGAAACGATTGAAATCTTCCAAGAATTTTATATTGTGTAAGATATTTAAGAAAATAATACTGGATCTGCATTCATGAATTTCTTTATTTGGTTGTTATCTCTAAAATACGTTTTTATGTTGAACACCAGACAAAAACCTCTTTCCCACAGTTTTTCACTTAGTTCCACGACTGCAGTGGATTTTTGAGTCAATGTTAAAATCCAGCACAGAGTCAAACGATGGAGGAAATTTACGTCAATATGGAACCTGTTGGACAAACTGCATCTAATCACACAGGTAAGAATGAAGTCACAGAGAAATCTAGTATGTATTTAATTCTATTTTGCTAGGGTAAAGGTTTTTGTTAAGGTTGGAGCAGCTCCAAAGAGAGGCTCGGCCTCGGTGGGCAGTATAAGGTTCACCTGAGCACTAATCATGATGTCAGATCAGCATCTTGATGTGGCCACTTGTGAGGTGGGATGGATTCTCTCAGCAAAGCAGAAGTGCTCACTATCAAACATTTAGACAGATTTGTGGACAACATTTGAAATAAATGGTAATATTGTTTATCTGGAATGAACTTTAGATCTTTGAGTCCATCTCATGAAAAATGGGAGCAAAAACAAAAGTGTTGCGTTTACATTTTTGTTGAGTGTATAATTTTACTCCCCAGGCTTTTGAGAACTTTCACCCGGCTCATCATTAAAATATGAGGTCTGCAGCTCCAGATAGTTACGTGGATCCTATCTAGACCGGTAAATCCTCAAGATTATAAGAGAAGTCTTTTTTTTACCGAGATAATATGGATCATATCCTAAATATACGCAAATGTTTTCGCAATACCTCATCTGTCAGTCCATTTAGGATATTATTGTCCTCACTGTGATCTATTTTGCTCTGTTTTGAATTCAAGAAATCCACTTCCGGACCTTCATCTGAATTTCACACGTCATCCAAGTGTCTGAAACCCAGGGGGGTTTGAATAGTAAATACAAACACTGAAATTGATTAAAAAATGCACATTTGGTCTAAATGACATTTTATGTGACAATTTCTTAATGTACATTTTGCTTGGCCCATCAGTATATTGTAGAAAGCGCGACGTGATTATACCAAATAACTCAGTGAAGTTGTATAGACAAAAAGAACACAAAACACTCCAAAAATGAAGAAAATGATCAAAGGCCCTGAACACCTCACATTTTGAGCCCATTTCTTCCCTTTAATCCCATGGCGTCACCACAATGACAAGAATTAAGCAAAATGAGAGCACTGATGATGATACTTATTTCCTATTAAATGAATAACTAAATGATGAGTGAAGACCTTAACCAAAAGTTGCCGTGAATTTATACTTTGGACCAGGTGCTGAGGAATGTTGGCAAACAGTGGGAAGTTACAGTAAAGGAGGGAATCACAAAAACCGGAGCCAAAAAGAGGAAGTTATCAAGAGGAACAAGAATCAATATCACATTATAAAATGTAGCAAATTAGAACAGAGAAAATTTTCATCAAGAGCTACTCATTGTATGAGAATATGTAAGACTCTAGAAATTCCGTGTCTGCTTACATTCTCACAGAACAGGCTCCTCCTACACCTGCAGAGGTGGTGGCAGTGACAGAATATCAGGTTTTATCAGGTTTTACTTTCCTTTCCTTTTAGACAAACACCTAATACTCTTGGTGGCACTAGCAAACCAGAGAGCTGAATGGATTTTCACTTTAAGGATGGATTCAATGAAAAAATGCATTGATCACTGAAACTTATTTATCAAAACAAAACAAAGCAAGCATGAGTCTGAGCATAACAGATGGCAGAACTGAAAAGATACATGAGAAAGAAGGAGGTACAGTGTGTGACATTATTGTGCCTCAGCGTTTCATAATATATGAATACATGGAATGCTAAAAGAAATGAGAGTTTCACATCTTAACACAGCCTATAAAATGACCAGGCGGCACCTGAAAGCACTCCTGTTAAAACATACAGACCTAAAAGAGGTGAAACCAAAGCTCAGGTAATAAACAGCACACATTCTCACTACAAAATCATAAATCCCTCGATTGACTTCTGTTGACTTTTCAACATGAGTGCAGCAGCAGCTACAATATGTAAACAACACACTGAGGGCGGAACTATAGCAAAGGATAGCAGGGATTGGCTTTGGGATGTTGTGTCCACATGGTGGGTGGGGCTTGGTCAGCTGTCTTGCTGGAGGCTGTTTGTGGTCCAAGAGTGTCACCTCAACTGCAACACAGGTCACATGACCATTAGATAAAACATGGTTTCACTTGATTTGCCACCATATGGTTGTGCACCATATTTTCGTACTTGGTGGGAACAGTGAGTGAGCCGGAGCGATGGAAGTGGATGTTCTGCCACTTGCTATCGCGGCGGTGCCAGATGCGGGTCTCCTCAGACTGCACGGTACGCGGCATGCCGTTGCTGTCGATGTACTGTGTGAGGCGGATGTAGGCGATACAGGCCGCCTCGTCCCCGATCAGGTGGACGTGGGGGTTCAGCAGGATGGTGTGGATGGGCAGTTTCCCCTTAGAGAGAGCTACGGAGAACAAAAGAAAACCAACCGGAAAACCTGAGAAAACCAATGAACATACAGGCAATCTTCTTAATCTTTGAGCAGTGATGTGATAAAATGGAGATCTGAGATTAGTAGACTTTTTACCAGAAAATTTGAAAATGCAAACATGGAAAGCCAAGTCTTCAACCCGACGCTGATCTCCAAGTAACCAGGTAACAAAGTGTACAGAAGCTGCAGTAGCCAAAACACTACAGAAGCTACTGTATCACAGATAGCTAATTCTGTGAAATTCAGTCCAGTCCAGACTGTAAAAGATCTTCTTTCTTTTTTTGGCAGTTCAGCCATGTTTGCCTTCACTTTTACAACTTGGATAAGTAGGTCAGGCCATAAAATTAGCAGATCATATAAAGTCAATTTTCCAGAGCAGGATTTTTATACCTATATTACCATGAATGATGTGATATGTGCCACAGCGCACATCTAGTGGGTTGTGACCATGCAGTTATACAGAAATATTTGTCTTGTGTCATCAGCATGGTAAAGAATTTTAATACTCTGAGCAAGGGAAACAATATAGCTATTGAATAATTTAAAGTGTATAAATACTTTTTATACGAAACGGTATGCAATCACACATTAGCAGTAATGTATGATTATTAGGTACATCTGTCCAACTGCTCATTAACACAAATGTTGAATCAGCCAATCACATGACAGCAACTCAATGCATTTAGGCAAGACGACATGGCCAAGACAATCTGCTGCA
>CAEFZX010028355.1:0-35521 GCA_903066825.1 Alfaro cultratus
CTCCAGCCTGGCCCCTAGTCCCCAGCCTGGCCCCTAGTCTCCAGCCTGGCCCCTAGTCCCCAGCCTGGCCCCTAGTCCCCAGCCTGGCCCCCTAGTCCCCAGCCTGGCCCCGTAGTCTCCAGCCTGGCCCCTAGTCCCCAGCCTGGCCCCTAGTCCCCAGCCTGGCCCCTAGTCCCCAGCCTGGCCCCCTAGTCCCCAGCCTGGCCCCCTAGTCCCCAGCCTGGCCCCGTAGTCTCCAGCCTGGCCCCTAGACCCCCGGCCTGGCCCCTAGTCCCCAGCCTGGCCCCTAGTCCCCAGCCTGGCCCCTAGTCCCCAGCCTGGCCCCTACTCCCCAGCCTGGCCCCTAGACCCCCGGCCTGGCCCCTAGTCCCCAGCCTGGCCCCTAGTCCCCAGCCTGGCCCCTGGCCCGGGGAGCCCGCTGTACGAGGAAGCAGCCTCTCTCCCTCTGAGCCGGAGTTAAACTGGGGAAATGACAGAGTCTGAAAACACTGGGATGGGAAGAGCAGCAGCCAAACGGCACACACTCTGCTGAACCTTTACACTTTATCACATTACCTTCAACTCTGACATGATTTTCAATTTCAGTCGTTTTGAAAGGATTGTTGCTCATCTTCTTCTCTAGGTTTTCTGGTCTGAAAATCTTAGCAGCAAAAAGACAAAGACTGACATAAGCAGCTTCATGTCAGTCTTTATAGAGAAGCTAAATGCAGTAAGCTATGTTTGAGCTGGATTCATGTGACTGAAAACACACTGCGCTCATGCATTCTTGTGGCTGGTGGGATGAGGCGTGTTTTTTAGATGTTAGCCTCTCTGTTTTAGCCCCATCTGGGCGGCTCACACATGAATTATGGTGAAGGAATCAGATTGTTCATGTCCAGTCGGCTGCAGCGCTGCAAACATCTTTAGGATGCTTGTAGCCACATCACCGACGCAGAACTTTCACATTAGTTCATTGAGTTTTATGTTTTATCCAAACTGTTTTAAGAAAACTAAAGATTTACAATAACTGAGAAACAGATTATTGAAGTTTTTTAATGATACATTGACATTTGAAGTACAGCATATATACAGAGAGTCTTTGTGTTTGGTATTGCGTCCGATGCCATGCAGTGATGGTAACAGACCTCTTAAATGCAAAGATATTCACATAAATTTAGAAAATACATCATGTAGGGACATCTCAGGCTCTGGTAGAACTGAATCACATTAGCTAACAACTTTTCCTGCCAGTTGATGATTAGTAAAATCATTTTGTGTCTCAGTTCAGCTCCCACAGGTTTTCATTGTGCTGAAGTTTATGGGAAACAGGTGAAAACATGACTTGAACTCATTTAAATTCATAAGGCTAAACTCCATGTTAAACCTTCTAAACAAAATGAATTGGATCCATAAGCTCAGTGTCTATCCAGTCATATCTGCTCTATAAATGAGGATATTTACAGCAGGAGCTGCTGTTTCCTGCCCTTCCTTTTTCAGAGTGGATGTTTGAGCAGCCAGAGGTTTCTGAGCGGTTGGCCATGATGGCGGTTGGGGTCAGGTGTTGGGTCCTACAGGAAGCTCTCTGCTGAGTAGATCGTCCTCTAAATGGGCCGTTGGGGATCTGATGATCCTTTGGGCCGTTTCAGTCGCTCGCTGCGGGCGCTTCCTGTCCGGCGGCGCAGGTTGAGCTCCCAGCTGTGCGGCAGCGGTCAGTGTGAACTCTTATTGTTCAGCAGAAAGATTCAGCTGCTTCTCTCAGGCTGCAGACTCTCTCTTTTCATTGGTGTCTCTGGGGATTAAAAAGCATCTTTAGAGTTTCTATCTCCTGCTGTTGCAGCCAAACATTTGGACCGACCGTCTTTCTGCCCGCAGGACGATGACCAGCTCTGACAGGAGAAGAGCAGGACGACTGTCTCATGACAGACACAGATAATAAAGGAATCCGTCTTCATCTTTATCCCCACAAAGAATAACCGCTGGAAGAGATGAAAAATGAAAAATACTCACCTTGATACAAACTCCTTCAGCAGAGAGACAGGAAAATCTGATCATTTATCAGTGAAATGTGACAAAACCCAGAACAAGTGTTGCCTCGGGATGTTCAGAGTTGATTCAGAGAGTGGATTCTCATCTTTCTAAGGATGTCAAACACATGGAAATAAAACAAATCTGAAGAAGACATGTTAGAACTCTGCAAGCCAGATTAGTGAGGAAAGAGGCCTCAGAGTTTCAGAAGAAAAAATACTGGAAAAAATAACAAAAAGATGTGAACAGCCAAACAAACGGCGGTATGTTAATCAGCTGTGAGTTTACCCGGCATCCTCTAAATTCAAGCACAAAGTTTACCATTTTAAAACTGTTATTTTAATCCTGGGGCACTTTCTCCATGACTTCAGCTAAAAGAAAAAGAAACAAAAATCCCTGTTTTCTGAGAAACCTGGTCTGTTTCTGCTCTGGTGACTTGCCCCTGGATCCTCCTGGATGTTTCATGACGCATAACAAAAAAAAGTACCTAATACGCACAGACATGAAAGCTCTCAAATATCTGAAGTTACAAAAATCTCTTTGTAAATTGATTTGATCAGATAAGCTGGGATCTTTTTAATGTGGAATCACGACTGATGCAAATAAGAGGAAGTTTTGAAACAGACTCAGCTCTCTATTTGGAATGTACTAACGAGTGCATAACTATTTTTTGTAAACATAAAACTTTACACAGATTAAATCATTAATTTAATTAATAGATCTATTATTAAGAAGATTCTCTACTCGTGAGGTCCAGCCGTTGTAGACGACACAACATCAACGGTTGGTTAGGAAGTTTTGTGAGTTTTCATTAAAAAAACATAATTTCCGGGTGGGAGAGAAGAGAAGAGCGGGATTCATAACTCATTTCAGTCGGCGATGGATTGTTGTCTGTGGGAAGCAGGATTATGAGGAAGACTGCATCCTCTCCATCAGCCTCTTCCTAATATTTCAAAGCTTTTCCCTGGCAGACAGGCTTCCCACCAAACCCTCCCTCTGCCGGCGGTTTTATCCAGGCAAACACACAAATATGGGTTAACTAAAACCGTAAAATTACGCTTTTAACTGTTTGGATCAAACGTTGAAGTTTGATAAATCATCTCACTCATCACCCAGAAGATTACTGGTCTCCACTGCTAAACAGATGGTTTGTTTGTTCCGCTTCTCCAAACTTTACGGTCATAAAACCTCCGCAGGGCCAAATATTTACTGACAGCGCTCCCACTCAGACTGCCAGCAGAGACTCACCGTGACGCAGAAATCACAGCTTCAGCAAGAAGAGCTGCTGCTGGGGAGGCGCTCCTGATCAGGAAGCCAATAAAATGCAATCCTAACGAAGGTCAGATTTAAAGCATGTTTAGAAAATAACAAAGAAAATCAAACTTTGCATTAAGATCATATTTCTGTATGCCTGACAGAAAAGTCCCATGAGAAAAACGAGATTTAAAAGTCCTGCCAAGACAAAATTTAAGATTTAACATATTTAAGGCCATCTCACATGTTTTCTAATGAATTTTAAGACCTTAAGTTCAGATACATGAATTTACTTTTTAAGTAAATGCAAAGATATTTAATAATATTTTAACAGTTTGTTAATAGTTTTATCAATACATTTTGCCACAACCGGCCCTTTAAGGTCCAAAATGAAAATGAGTTTGCCGCCCTGACATGATGTGTTTCACTTACTGAATGTTTCCTGAAATAAATAAACTTTCCAATTATTTAATTGTTCTATTATGAAAAAAATACTTTCTGCTTGTCGCTTCAGCAGAGAAAATCCACAGCAGAGAATCAGCTGCACCAGAGACTCCAACACTATCAGGACAGCAATATGCATTGAGTCCAGGTCAGAGGAAGTGGATGGAAAGTTGATTTTTGATTGATGACCTTAACGGTACTGTGTGCATAAAGCTGAAAATGTCAGCTCTAGTTCCACAAAGTGGTCAGGAGTGTGACTTGTGATCGCTCAAATTGATAGATTTGTTGTTAGATTTTTCTGTAACCGTTTAAATGAAACCAGTTACAGATGGAAAATATTCTGTGAAAGTGACTGTAGGAGCAGATCGGGTTAACAAAATATCACAGATGAGTTTATTTGAAGCCTTTTCACAGTGTAAAAAGTTGGAATATGTTTTCTATCAGCGACATCTGCTGAGGTTATTTTAGAGATTAAGCTTCAAGAAGTTCCATTAATGTCCTGATGACTCCTCTGCTGCTGGGACTGGCAGTCAAATAACGTTCAATTATTCCAGGACGATCCATTGTCGCTGCGCAAAAACGACCCTTCTCTGCCAAAACTGAGACGAGAACAAGTCATAATCTAATGAGGGATAAAAGTGCAATTTGGTTCAAAGCCCGTTTCTAACAAGAAGCTATTCTAATTATTTAAACGTCGTCGTACCAAAATCCCCACAGGGAGGCCATGAAAGAGGCGGGGGGTCATGTGTGCCACAAATCATTCTGCAGACTCGCAGCTGTGCTCTGCACAAAAACACACACATTTATGCACAAAAACACACACATTTATGCACAGAAACACACACTTATGCACAGACACATGTGTCATTTGGCGCAGTAATGGCTGCCACCTACACGCTTTGTTTTGATGTTTGGCTCAGCCTTAGATCTGCAACATCAGAAGTAAATGTGGACTTCATAGAGACTCAAAGGTTCAGCTTTGAACTGTTTATGGGAAAAAACAGAGGAGATGAAGGCCACAGTGGAAGCAACATGGAGAAGCACTTCCTGGGGTGTTTTTTCTTCTTTTAATTTGCCGCGGCTGCTTTCAGTCAGGTAACCAGGAGGAGAGGAGGTCTGTGCATCATCAGGTTAAAAACTGTAATTTAAAATGACACCTAAAATAAGAACTTTAGTTCTAGTTTTAGAACTAAAGTAGGATTTAAAGTTGAGATCACAGACAGTGAGGCTCTCAGGTTCACACCCTCCCGCTTAAATACCTTCATGTTGATGCAACTTTAATGTGACTCCCTTACAGTTCAGCTAAAACACAAATTTACACGGTTTTATGATCTCTGTTTGGTTACTTGTTGAAAAATGATTAAAACCAAGACATGCCAATAAAATGCAATATTTCTGTAAATATGTGAAAATTTTAAGACATTATGCCCACTGAATGAAACGTGTTTTTGGTTCTTTTTACATTAATAAGCTTCAGAAAATCCTCATTAACTACTTTATGCTATAATACCTTCTGATGGGTTAACTCCTTTTAGCACAACTTGGACACATCAACAGTTTTCCAGCGTCCAATCAGATCATTTGAAGCAGAAATTAACCCCCCAAAAAACAACTATTGAATGTAGAAAAAAATAATACATTTTTTTTATGCATTTCTCTGGCAGTCACTTTTGTTGAAACGGTTTTGGACCCCTGGTCGAACCTTCCACTCGTCTCCACAGCTTCTGTAAATGTGGCAGAAAGTCATCAGATGGAGAGAAGCTGCTTCTGAAGTTGGGTTCTGCTCTTGTGGAGAAGTTCAGGGCTTGACGTAAGTCTGGCTTTGAGATGTTTGATGAGACATCAAAGAAGCTCCTGTAAAACTGGCCCAATGTGAACATTATGACTTCCCTCCTGCAAGAAAGCAGCTTAATGATGGAGACATAACAACCTTGGTGGTTTTGGTAAATCTGTTTCAATTTTGGACGTCTTACTTAAAGTCAGTTTCATTCATCTTTATTGAAATCTTCTTTTTAACTTTTAACACATGCCGGTGTGTTTTTAACTCAGAATGTTATCCTGCTAGATTTTTAAAGTTGCAGCTGTTTGGCGTCTTTTTGTCAGGACGACCAGCTTCATCAAATAAAACTGCTGCTGCATCCTGGGTCTACGAATCTCTGTTGGGACTGAAGTTTCTCTAAAAGTAGTGTTAGATCATTTCAAAGAGGAAGAGCCTGTTCTGTTTTAGTGTTTTCCCAGATGTCTCGAGGCTGGAACAAAGGAAACAATAAATGAATTAAAGGCAAATTCGCAGATATTAAAACAACTTGTACAGTCAGCCGGAGGGTCTGTCTAATAATACTCCAGGAAGACGCTTCGCAGAGCGTCTCTGGTGTGTGAGGATCTAATTTTTACTCACTCATGGTGGGATGGCAGCCGGAGGCTCAGACGTGTCATAAAGCTCATTAATCAACAACCTGCAGTCCCTCCGTTTTCTGATGATTGATGGCAGCGAGAGGACGGCGAACAAACGACAAAGAGAAGCCTCATGTTGGTGTGTGTCGGCACACCGGTGTCAGGATTTAACACTCGCTCATTATGGATGACCCTGCAGCCGACGGCGCAGTGTGACTCTGCACATAGTTGGCATGACTAACCAGGAGGGAGAGTGGAGCTCGCCACCTCCAGGCAGACGGGGATTCTGTTAACATCTGTGTCAGGCAGCCACCGCTGTTAAATAAATTTCCCCCTAAGCCTGGGACATGGCCGTGTTCAGGAGCGTTAACATGCCATCGGATCAGGCTGCTTCTGGGAATGCCATTAGTGTTCCTCCTTTGAAATACGCCAAGCAAGACGATGCAGGACCGGCTCCTAAAAGCAGGTGTGCTGGTTTGGTTCTCATATGTAAAAAGTTAGGGTTTGTACTAATGACTGCAATGTTCCCCTTCTCTTTGTAATGCACATAAAATCAATCATCAAAGAACGCCCGGCTGCAGGTAGAGTTTAATGTTTCTTATTCATGAATCTTGTCCTGAGGTCTTAATAAAACAGAATATTCACAGTGGTGCACTGAAACAGCCTATAATTGCACAATAATGAGCCTTTGGAAAGAGCATATTCATCTGAGGTTAGACTTTAATTTGTCAAAGGAGTCCTGCATTTAAGAGAAAAAGCTCCAAAAGGCCTAACACTAACCCTACCAACCTTTGCTTTGTTACTTCAACATTCTTCAGACACTGGAAATGTTTCAGTTTGGCTTTAATGAGCTAATAGTTAAAGGATTTGCTCATTTTTTATCTCATGTTTTTAGAGCTTACAGGTGCTTCTGACCAGCGGTCAGCACCGCTAGCTAAAATCCTACTTGTTCTAAATCTAAAACACAAATCCTAAAAAGTAAAGCTATTAAAGTGCTACCCCCACATGGTATTTAGGAAGCTAATGCTAAAGCGCTAAATTCAACCATGTTGACCACATGACGCTCACAAAACAATTCATAACTGAATTTTTGCATGTATTTATTTAATTAATGGTCTATTACCAAAACTTTAAGACAGATGTTGAAGAGAACAAAACTAAACAGTCAAGTAAATTAGCACTTTAGAATTTATCTGGGACATTAAGATTAGGAAAAGATAAATGCGGTAAACATTTTCAAAGCACTAAGCTAAAAATTAGCTCCATTATTAGCGCATTAGAGGAAATTTGCCACTTTTGACAGAGTTTGTTTGGTCTGAATTGTGCCAGCATTAGCTCTTCTGCGGTAGCGTGGTCCCGTTCTTAACTCAAAGCTTCGCTCCGTACCAGGAGTGCCTCAGGGCTCTAGTCTCAGTCCAGTACAGTTATCAGTCTGGATGCTTCCCTGTGTCTCTGTTTTCTGGACCAAATATGAATTAATTCCCCTTTTCTTGAACCACAACTGTTATGTCTTCACATTCCTAAGTTTTCTAATAAGAAACCTAAGAAAACTTTGTATTTTGGTGTTTTGTTACATAATTTTGAAATGTAAAAGTAAACTTAGATTAACTACTGAATCTCAGTTTATTTGCTTTTTATCAAACCCATTGAACATTGTTACAGATATGACAAATCTGCATTTGGATCTGTAGTTCTGTGTGTTGTGAGCAAACATGCCGGGGTCAGGGTGTTATTCTCGGTTATAAATCACGCCGCTCATTAAATCACGCCGGCGGTACTCTTCTGCCCTTTCTCATCTCAACGGTTTCACTTCATGTTTATTCAGTGAAGCAGATTGATGAGACGGAATCCGCCTCACAGGTTGACGTTGGGCTTCAGGGGACTAAAATGTCACAGTTTGAAACGACAGACAAGAGACTCATTTACATTGGACACATGAAGACGATCCACACTGAGCTCTTTATCGGGGTTAGCTTGATTCACCTGACTTTGCTGCCACAAAGCAGCTCTGTTAACAGTATTTTCTGACTTTTAAATTATAGAGATTAGAAGGAAAAAGCTTTCCGAACCAACCAAGTCCTTTGTGATAAAGTATTTCTGTGACTTGGTCAGCAGTGGCTTTGAACGTCAAAACTTTCAGTTTGTGACCTTCTGGATGAACTTTGACTAGTAGGTGTAACTTATGTAAGATCTACTAACCTGGTAAGTCACCTGCGTATCAGAACTAGGTTCACCTCAGGAGGAGCAAGGGAAACAAAATAGTCAATGTTTTCTTTTAGTAGTCCTAAGTCAAGTCAGTCAAGTTCAAAAGTTTCTTTTCCTTTGATTTGTTTTCAGTTCAGTTTTCAGATCTGAATTGTTATATTGTAGCTACCAGGTTGTGTTAATATGTGCAATCCCACCGATCTAGTGGAACTGAAGAAGGTTCTTCTTCGGCATCATAGTGGACACCATGTGAATCCGCTCTGGTGGATCCTGGCTCGCCGTTCTTCACGCGTTGCCTCTCAACACAAAAAAACAACCTGCATGTAGCAGAAACATCTTTCACTATTGTGTCATATACAATTCTAAGTCATTTCAGTGAAATTGGAAATATTACAAGCTGTAATTCATATTTGCTAAAATAACATGGGTTACATACTAGGTTTAACACGTTTTTGATGAAACTTGTAGTTAAAAGTATGCATACCTGGTCTGGCATAAGCCTGTCGCAATAAGCAATACATGAATTATTCACATGATAAATGAAAACAATTTAGATCATTTCTATTTCTCTGATTTAGTTTTCTGCTGCCTCTCTTTCTACCAACGACTGGATGACTAAAGTCTTCATTCTGGTTCTTTGGTCTATTGACCACTTTGTTCTTTTGATTCCAGAAACGACAGCATCTATTTTATTTGTTGTTTCAGTTGTTTTATTTGTTTATTTGGGATATTTAAAATGTCATCCAGTCCCACTTCCTCTCCTGCTTATTATGTTATACCTGTTCATCATAGAAAGTTCTCCTGGTTCAGTTCTTCTGTTTCTGTTTGTGTCTTTTCAAACCTCCAGTCGGTCGTGGCTGACGACCGCTGGTACTGATCCAGGTTATGGTTCTGGTTCTGCTGGAGGTTTCTTCCTATAAAGGGAAGTTTTTCCTCTCCACTGTCACCACTTGTATTCTCAGTATGAGAGATTGCTGGAAAATCAACGATTCAACACAAGTGATCGTTGCCCCCTGCTGGTCCAGGAGGAATCAATGCTCCTTTAGAAATGAATTGAACTTAATGGGCTGATTGATTGATTGATTGATTGATTGATTGATTGATTGATTGATTGATTGATTGATTGATTGATTGATTGATTGGGATCAACTGGAACGGGTGTGTGATTGAACTGAAATCACTTCTTTTGTAAACTTCCTCGAATCGACAATTGTTGGACAATGTTGTTATAAAAACTAAACTGAATAAAATGTTTTAAAAGCAGATTTCAGGAAAATGCTGAAAGGACGTGTGATGCTCATAATGCCCAACACAAGCAGGTTCTGGTTCTGCTGGAGGTTTCTTCTTGTTAAAGGGGAGTCTTTCCTCTCCACTTTCCCCACATACATGCTCAGAATGAGGGATTGCTTTAAAGCAAGCGACTCAACGTAATCAATCGTCTGCTGTCATCTATTGATAGAAACTTTAACAGATTTTTCACATAACTTCTCTTTACCTATTAAACTTTAATTGTGACATGAAAAGCAAAAGCTGAAGCAGCACGGCCTACAGATTAAGAAAATAATTAGAAATCGGAGCGTGGAGTCAGTCTGGAAAAGCAGACTAAACGTCATCATGGCTGCAGTCTGTCGGATCAGACTAGGTGAGCAGCCACTGTGAAGCTGTAACAGAGCAGCTCATTCAGAAAGTCTGAACCCAAAGTGCCTCCCTGCAAAGGAAGAAAGGAGGAATGGATTGGGGAACGAGCGGAGCTTCATCTGTCAAACAGCGGACCACATCTGAATGGAAGCCCCGGGCGAAGCTTTGGAAGACTTCCTATTAGTCTTTCCATGAAAGCTGCCACAGAAATGTAAATGAGCCGGTCAAAGGAACCTGTTAGGTTAGAAATATGAAAATGTGAAAAGGAAAGAGGTGAAGGGAATGGAGTGATTTAATACTTAATTCTGTTGCTAAGGAGAGCGGAGCACCTGGAGGGTCTTTCATCATTATTTCATCTAAAAAAAGTTGATTTTAAAGCCAGACTTTATTCATAGCATCGACATTTCTGTAGAAATATGTAACAAGCTCTGAAGATGATAGTAAAGTGAAGCCTTCCTTCCTCCAGGAAGTGAAATTTATATCCAGACGCGTCATTGTGCTGCTCCTGGAACGCAGAGGGAATAATAAAAGGCCCATTATGGAGGAGAAAATGGGATTTGTGTGGATGAATGAATCCGTGCATGAGAACAGCTTCTGTTTACAGGAACACTCAGCTGGTCACTGGGAATTAAAACCACCTGATCCTATCATACTCTAGGTTTAGTCTTTGACTAGGCCATTTCTATCACTTGAATGGGCTTTGACCTCAACCATAATGTCTCTGGTTTTATGTTTAGGGAAGTTTATCCTGCTGGGAGACAAACCTCCACCTCCAGACCTTCTTCTTCTACGCCTGCGGGTCGCTTTGGGTTGGTAAATCTTTCACTCAGAAGTCTGATTGCTGGTCGCATTAAATTAGTAACATGGACAACCAGGAAAAAAGGTCAAATTTAAGCAAAAGAATCATAATTGATCATCAAGACCTGCTGTGTCAGCAGGCGACTGAGACCCATATCCAACTTCTTTATGGCAATCTAAACGACCCGGTTCTGATCTCATCATACCCAAAAGAATCTGATCTGTTCCACTTCCATATGTAGAACTAAATCATATCCAGTTTTCAAAGAATCTGCAATCTGAAACTTTGATGTTGCATTTTATCCGACTTTTATGTCATTAACATGAGACATAATTTAGACAGTAAATCTGAACTGAATACGATAATAATGAAGTGATGAAAACAGTCTGAGTCGGTGAATGCATCACATCCCAACCCGCATCCAAGCAGAATAATAACTGCTGATATTATATTGTAGTGATTTTCTCCTAATTTTGTATAGAAAATATGTTGATATTCTGAGTAAAGTAACTATTAGCACAGCAGGAACAGATAGATTCACAGCTAACTGCCTGTGTGTGGTGGGCGTGTGTGTGTGTGTGTGTGTGTGTGCAGGCGTGTGTGTGTGTGTGTGTGTGTGTGTGTGCAGGCGTGTGTGTGTGTGTGTGGGTGTGTGTGCAGACGTGTGTGTGTGTGTGTGTGTGTGTGTGTGTGTGTGCAGGCGTGTGTGTGTGCAGGCGTGTGTGTGTGTGGGTGTCATGTTTTCCTCTTCCAGTTCTTTGCTCATATGAAACAGATTTCTGCCGGCAGTCTGTTTGTCATCAGCTCTCTCTGAAACGTTCCTCATGGTGTCGGAGTCAATCAGAGATTTTACCGTCATTATGATTTTATTGTGGTTGTTTTCATTTTTTTAATTATGATTTCATTAATATGATTTACCCCCCTGGGTCCTATGATGAAGACATCTTGCATGACTTTGGCTGTAGCAAATCAAACAGTGTCATATTTGATAAAGTTGTGCATTTTAATGCCTTTGAAAGGAAACTCAAAAATCTGTTTCCCCTTGGTATAAATGTTATTCACTTCAACTCTGATTTAATCTTTTGAAAACCCATTTTTTCTGTTTGATTTGAATGTTTTTTATTTTGTTTCGATTTAGTTGCTTCTGAATTTTATGTTTCATTGTTTAAAAGTCAAGGATATTTTAGTGACGTTGGCGTCTGTAAATCTCACTAACAGAAGATTTAGTGAGAGGTGACTGAAAATTCAGATTATGGCGACTTTTATTGACAGATATAAAAACTAATCAGGACTAAATTTGCAGCCAGTTTTCTTATGACTCCAGGTTCAGATATAATCTGATATATAATTAAACTGAATTTACTTTTTCCTGAAAGTGAGACGACAGCTGTTGTGAATTTGTGCTACATAAAACTGAATTAAAATGTTAAATTTTGACAATAAAACAGAAGCATGTTAATCTGTGTAAACCGGCAAAACTTGTTTGTACTGTAACTTGAGATCAGAATTGATTACTCCATGATTAATCTCACATATCGATTTGATTCCTTATCGATTCTCTGATTGATTTTCAATCATTTAGGAAATAAAGTATATGTGGGTTTGGTTGCAAGAACTCTGATAACAAAAGAAGAAAATTAAAGCTGGTTTTAAAAAATAAGAATCTTTCTGTCAAATCAGCATTTAAAGAGAAATACAACCAAATGAAGCTTTTGCTCATCAACAGTTTTTATGCAGAATAATTGGCATGTTTGCCATTTCAGGAAGTACACAAAATTTTTTATAATATTTTATCAGGTTTTTAAAAATCTTTGGTTTAAAGTTAATATATTGGTCATCAGACGTTACAAAATGGCATCCACATGCAAGAAGCATCTTTTCACCATCCTCTCCTCAATTCTACAGAGTTTTGGGAGGCAAGTAGTTTTGTCATCATAATCTGGACTTAACTCAAGCTGTCGGCTGGTTGCTCTCTGTTGTCATCTGACAGATGATTGACAAGAACAAACAGTCGGCCAGAAACGCCATTGTTCCCCGGAGGAAAGTCTCCTGGGAGCCTTTGGCAGACGTCCCTCAACAAGTCCTCACAAACACAGACAGGATTGTCCAGCGATACTTAGTATTCATTTCTCCTTCTGCTCGATTGTCTGGTGGTGGGAGGCCATTGTTCGGTTTGTGTACTGTGGTTTTAGACGTTGTGTAATGTGACAGTTATTGTCGGAGAAGCAGACGGGAAGCTTGCATTAAGGTTGCAAAAAAGGAAAGAAATAATTACCTTTGTCACTGGAATGAAATGGTTCCAGTTTGAGTATAAAACCCAGATACTGGCACAGATTCCCTGCTTCTGTCTGTGTATTTATGCTGTAATTTTATTTTATCTGAAAATGACACACAGAAGTCCCTGGTGAATTGTTTATGAAATTATCCTTTATTTGGTCATATGAGACAAAACTCAGAGGAACAAAACAATCACACAAATGTCTTGATGACCGCAAAACCTGTTTGCAGAAGAAGAGAGATGTTGGCATGGGGCGTAATTTAATTATGCAGGAACTCTCTGGTGAAACGTCTCCTATAACTGCTGTTTTTCAGGGTAATCAAAACAAAGCCACCCCAGAGCATTTTCATCTAGGTGTTCATAAATGACAGAGGAGGCGGCTGGCTGCCGCCGTGTTGGTGCTTTGCTCTGCTCTGTGGAAAACGCTGGGAGAATAATTCTCCTGGAAGAGTTTCACTATTTATTAACTCCTATAAACTCGGTTCAGTTTATAACTGACTAAAGCCGTTTAGCAACCCTGTGTTAGAAATTTATTAGTGGTGCAACTTGATTAAACTTTTAATTGCAATTAATTTAAAATCATATAATCGAGAAAATAAGCAACACTTTCAATTAAAATGCTAAATTACTGAGTAAATACTTGCTGCTGATATTTTGGGTTTGAATAGCTTCACTGATAGGCTAACTCCATTCAGCATGACTTCAACAGAACCACAGATCCATTTAGATCTATTGTTGTGAAATGAACAGAAATGAACCTTTTATTACATCAAAACTCTTTATATAATCCTCAGTGAATCAAAATGCAAAAATACATGTTTTATAATCATCAGTAAATCAAAATGCAAGATTACTTCAGTCTCTCAGGCCTTTATGATCTGTTTTCTGCATTAAGCTGGAAAGACCTCACCTCTTCATGCTAGTTTGCACAACACTATGTTTTATTTATTTATTTATTTATTTATTTATTTATTTATTTATTTATTTTATAATGTTTATAATGAATTAATGAAATTACTAGTTTTTTTTTTAGTTTTTTTTAGAGCATCTGGGTAACAGGAACTGATGAAAACAGCAATCAGTAGAAAGTGATTCTAACTCAGTAATAATATAATAATAATAATGAACTTCATATAAAATGAGACGATGTGCAGCTCAAACATAAATGTCACCATTTGATGAACCACATTAGAGAATAAGCCTTGACTGCAAACAAAACAGTTGTTTCTGCTTTTGCTGTAGCAATGAAGTCATTTCTTTCCTGTGTTGAAAATGTAACTCAAATTACATATTTCTTACACAAAAACAAGAGTTCAAACATTTAATCTTAAGCCTTTAGTCGGATTGTATCCCATGATGCTTTGCAGGAGTTTTGTGCAAAGCGCCTGGACTAGGTTTTTCTTGCAGAAAAATTATTTAAGAACATCATAACCTTTACACCTTACATGTAAAAATAAAAGCTGCACTTTGTCTTTCAAACATTTGGAGAAGAAATGAAGCACAATTATCAGTTAAAATGTTTAAAATCTGCCAGATCACAGGATTATTACTATAAATACATGAAAATAAAGCAAGCTACAGATACCAGCATCTTTCTCATTTTCACCAAAATACCAGAAACTCTGATCATTTAGCTGAAAGACACCAGTAAGACAAAGAGAGCTGGTTGAGCTGCCACTCTGTGCTCCATATAACAAACCACACAAAGCACTAAAAATCCACATTATACACGTCATTCCCAGCATCCCGAGATTAACTTTGACTTGATGGATAGAAATGGAAATAACTGCACAGGCTACAAATATTAATATAAATCAGCATCCTGAGTTTGTGCAGAAAGCAGTGGAAATGCACTTTATTTACTTTGTTGTCAGATTGTAATCAACTCAAAGATGTGTTCATGTTTACAGTTGAAACCAGAAGTTTACATGTGGCAAATAAAAAAATACACTGAAGTTAAATGGTCATAAATCATGGTTTATTATAAAGGTGAATCTTATCCAGTATAGAAAAATGAATTGGAAAAACTGACTGTGGCATTTTGTTTAAGGTTGAAATATATTTATGTGAATTAGATTTTCAGTCTGACCAGTTTGTCAAAAAGAAAATCCAAACATCTGGACGAAATCAGCAATAGAACTGATCAGTTTTAATATTTCTCATGCGTCGTTATTGGATTTCTCAGGAAACCTTTTACTCAGGAAGTTCATGCTCTCATCTGCAACAATTGTTTTACTCAGCCATTCTGAAACAGGGTTGATACTTAGCAGGAGAGGCCAGCAAGTAGCCTGGCAACCCTATTAGCATAATTGCATCATTAATTGTGAATCCCATTCACTCTAAAAAATAGCAGCTGGTAGCGGCTGTAGCTTGTAGAGAAGAGAAAAGCTCCACACACACTGGTTTGTAACGAGCCAAAGAAATGCCTGCTGCCTCATTAGTGCGCGATCCCTGCAGGCCCCTTTCACTGAACACAGGGGGGGTCTGACGACGGTGAATGACAAACCCTGGGCGTTTGGGAGAGTGGAGTCATTCAGGTGAAAGTTATTACACTTTTCTTCCCACACTCAGTCGCATAACTCGGCTTCAGCGCCTCGCCCCCACTGGGACTCTCCAAGGCTGATTGTATCTCTCCAAGAAAAGCAGCTACTGAACTTGTGTTGGAAGGAGTTTTCCCAAAGTGGCGTTCCTGCGATAATGAGGACGCTCTCCTGGCGCTCCTCTGCTGTGAAAGTGGCCATGAGGAAGACTGCGTGAATGGGATGAATGAGAGAGTAATTAGGACTATAAGGCCGATCTTGAATTAGCAAAGGAATGACAAGTGTGAAGCCCCCTCTTTATTTGAACACTGAGCGAAGCTTAGTGAGTGGGCAGAACATGATTCCCAGCAGGCGGTGTCAGGACACAAAGCTCCACTTCTGCAGGAACCATTTCACTTTTTACTCTTTAGCTTAATTATATCATTGTTTCTTATTTGTTTTCCATTGCAACAAAACTTATCTTAAAATATTGATAATTATCCAACCTGCCTGGGACAGAAACCTCAAATAAAATTCAGATTTGTGACCTAATGATTTATATGTAGAACCAGAGGGGGTAGAAACTAGATACATGTAGCTGAGTGATTTTTTGGAAAAGATTTATTCTTAAGAATATTTTAATACGCTGTATGTTTTACTTTTATTAAAGGATATTATTATGAAGTATTGCTATTTTTACTTGAGTAAAAGTTCTTGCAACTTCACCTCACAAGTGTCTTCACTGAATGATGAACAAATATATTTCAACCAAAAATGCACCAGACAGATTCATGCCCCCAATTACACTTAAAGTGAGACATCTGGTTCATACACAAGCTTTGTTGGCACTGGAAGCACTTGACCATGATCTATGTTCATTTTTATATGAAATTTTTATATTGGAAAAAAAAAAGAACAAATTGTTTGTGTTTTTTTCTTCCTGAATTTCTTACTTTGTAATTCTTATTTGTTTGTATAAATGTTCCATTTTAGCCTTTAAAATACCAGAATTTTCCCATAACTATATAATTTTGTTGATCTGATGACATCCTTCCTAAATATTTCATTAGACGTTATGAATGCATTCCTGTAGTTCTGATAAATGTTGCACTGTACCATTAGCAGAGCTAATGTTTATGTTTAATTCTTTAGGGTTAGCACAGCTAGCGCTGCAGTTAGCGCTGCAGTTAGCGCTGCAGTTAGCGCTACCTGTTAGCACTACCGTTAGCACTACAATTAGCGTTACAGTTAGCACTACAGTTAGCACTACAGTTAGCACTATAGTTAGCGCTACAGTTAGCACTACAGTTAGCACTACAGTTAGCACTATAGTTAGCGCTACAGTTAGCACTATAGTTAGCGTTACAGTTAGCACTATAGTTAGCGCTACAGTTAGCACTACAGTTAGCACTACAGTTAGCACTATAGTTAGCACTACAGTTAGCACTATAGTTAGCGCTACAGTTAGCACTACAGTTAGCGCTACAGTTAGCACTACAGTTAGCACTATAGTTAGCGCTACAGTTAGCACTACAGTTAGCATTGGTCACCACTGACTGTTACTCATCAGATTTTGACTCAGTGCTTCATCCCAGGTGGATCTGTGTGTGTGTGTGTGTGTGTGTGTGTGTTTCCTCTGGTCTTAATTAATCTGCTGACCGTGCTCACCTGGTTTCCATGGTTACCATGTCTGTAATCACCTCCCAGCAGACAAACCTCAGTCAGTTTCCTTCACTCCCACTCAGATGCTTCCATTATCAGTTTGCCCGTCCTTCAGTTCTCCTCCACTTCTTCAGCTGTGCTCAGTTTTTAATAAATCATCTTTTGCATGATGAGAATCCATTTTCCTGTCTGTGTTTAGGTCCAACTCCCCCAGGAAACATGTTGGCAGGAGTAAAAGGCTTCTTTGAAACATGTTTAAGGATCAGACTTCATTTGTTTAAATATTGACTCCATTCTTAAAAAAAATCTCAAACTGTTTTCTTTGGAGTATTTTTGTATTTCTTTGAAAGCAACCACAGGGAGGCGTGTTTTTTTCTATTGTTTATTTGGACTTCTGACAGTGGATGACTTATTTTGAAGGTTTTTTTTTTGCAGTTTTCTGAATGAGCTGCTTTGCTGCAGAGATGTTAAAACATGCATGGTTTCCCTCTGATATGCTCTCTTCTTCCTGATAACCAGGAAAATAACTCCCACTGTGATGAAAACAGGAGGTCCGTCATATGTAGGCTATGCTACAGCATGTCAGACCATGATGAATTTCCAGTTCCCTGCAATGAAAATCAGCTCTTCTGTTACTTGTTCCTAACAAATGGGGCTTCCTCCCCACTGGCAGCTTTTTATGTGATAAGCTGCATTTATTTCCAAAAGGCTGTTCTTCTGAGAACATCTGTTAAAGCTGAGCAGTAAAGCAGAACTTTTTCATGCATTCCTGCCCCCCCTCCCTCAAACCTGACCTGTGGGATTACTTAAAAAAAAAAAGAGAGAAGTAAGTGGAAGTAGTGAGAGGATTCTCCAGGGAGAGGATGTTTATGATAAAACACAGATGGCGAGGCGTCAGATTCTTCATGATGTCAGTTAGGAGAGTCCAGACGATGGAGTTTGGTACATGAGGAGAGAAACTACTGGAAACGAATATGTTTGATTTATGCATTGGCTGACCTGCAATCTAGATGCTGTAATCTGACTCAGACTCACCCCTGGACTGAAGCCAGAACACTTTATACTTGTAAACATAGATATGCATGAAGACCACACAGAACATTATGATTCCTGTTATAATATTGATGCTTCTTACAAGATTTATGTCCTTTTCCTAAGAAGAAATGACTCCATATAAGCATATTAATATTAATATTTGAAGTACAAGCACGAAAATGAAGATGTTCACTCATGATATTTCCCATAGGCCACTTGAATTTCAGGATGACAAACATTTTTCAAGATGGCTGCCATTTTTGAGACCAATTATTGTCATAAAATGTTTTCATGACTTGGATGAATTTTATGTCATATCATGTTTTCAGCTGTGGTCGTCCGACTCATAAACTTTAAAGTAATAAAATGCAGCAGAGTCAGAAGCTGAGGACTTTGCTCTGTGTGAGTCAAACTGATCATCACCAGATGAAGATGTGACTGTTTTCATGTGTCTAGTGGTTTAGTGTTGGCTTCTGATCATTTTTTATATTTACATGTGTTGCTGTTCAGCTTTAGTAGTAGATTTTTGCTTAGCAATGAACATAGCTTTTTAGTTAGCTGTTGCTAATCAGCGCAGTCGATTTCAGCACCAACATTCTCCACTACGACCACGGTGGCCATTTTGAAAATTGTCCTTCAGAAAAAGGAAAATTTAGATCAAGAAAATATGATTTCTATGGTTCAATCCTTATGATTTGACACCAAACACACTCTTCTTATTGCTGATTTTAGTGCAAAAATGTATTTTCCATGACAACCATCACGGCCATCTTGAAAAATTATCTGTAAATATGATTTCATTGGGTCTCATTGTGAATGATTTGATCCGAGGTCCCACTGAGCGGCTTAAAACCACAAACCTCCAGAGTTCAAACTGTTCACAAATTCAGTGAAAACATACATTCTCCCTGTTGGCCATCTTGAAAAATGGTCGCCATCTTGAATGTTTCAGTGGCTCACATGTTTTTTTTTTTTTTTTTCAAAACAGCCCTCTCTAGAACGGAAAAGAGGATATTTTTATTTCATTTGCTTCATATAATTTAACAAATCTTCCCACCATCTTGCCTGGAGCCCAGAGTCGTTATTCCAAACATAAACAGAGTTGATGCTGGTGATTTTAACAGAGAGCGAGCAAATCGTTACCGCATTAACTTCTGCATCCAACCAGAGAAAACCAAACATCTGTAATGACAACATGCCGCCTGCTCCCACAGTGGCACAGAAACATTTTCTCCTGCTTTTCCGTCTCACCTGTCCCGGTTTGTTAAGTCAGCCCTGAATCACCATCACCTTTCCCATGTGGCGTCCAGCCCCTAGCGTTAATAGGAAAGTCTCCCCAGTGTGGCGCACAGATGTTGATTTGAAGGGTCATTTGCTCCTGATGTAACAACACAAATGTTTTAGGCGAACGTTCCGGCGCTGATTTACAATCTCTGGAGAAGTCCAGGAAATTGCGGTGAACATGTAATTACAGGAGGACATTTTTATCACCTTGCAGGTCGTTGGACGTCACTAAACTGTCAAGGATCTGGCAACCAATATGGACTTACATTACAAAGAATCGTTGCTTGATGCAGCTGCCAGTTTTTGTTGGTTAATCCTGGTGAATGCGGTTTATTAGTAGAATTAGAAGAATCTTGTTTCCATAATGTTTCAAAATGATCCTAAGTTTCCAAAACTTGGGATCATTATGAGACAGGAAATTCAGGTTTGATAGCAGCATGTATGCGGAAACACATTTCCTCCATGAAAGAAAAATAAAAGCCCAACAGGAAGTCATGAGTTTTAATGTCATAATTACAAGAATAAACTGCATAATTTTGACTTCTAAAGTCATAATTAGAGATAGAAATAAGCCTGTCATGATAACACATTTTGCTGGACAATAAATTGTTCCTGTAGTTATTATGATAAACAATAATATTGATGTTTGGAGATCATTTTCAAGTAATATAATGGTAATGACATAATAATGCCTCAGAATGCCTGGTTCTCAGAAACCAATAAAATAATTGGAACTGGAATTGGATATTTTAAATATCAAAGATAAAACATAACTATATATAAAACTGAAATAAAAACAACACACAACCAAAACCACAAATAAGATGGATTATGATATCTCTGCGAACAAAATTGCCCTTAAAAATCTTAATAATCAGAATGGAACTGATCAAGCTGGTTTTAATTTATAATATGATTACTTGCTTATTGCGACAAGCTTAGATCATCTAAGCTTGTGGTAAAAACCGTCTGGCAGCTGCTGGGAGGAAGGATCTCCTCTAACGCTCGGTTGTGCTCTTCGGATGCAGCAGGAGATTACTGGTGAATTTGTTTTCTTGAATTTACCCAAAACATTTAAACAAATTAAAATCCTGACAGCAGAAGTAACTTTTTCTGATTGACTGTGGATCAGAAAAAGTAAAAGCATCACAATGTCTTCTCCACAAACGCTGCAGCAGCAAAGCAGAGGCAGATGTGTTGCATTTTAATATCAAAGATTGTTTTGGAGTCTGTAAGGAAACGTTGATGCATATTGGCGTTATTAAAACATCATGGCTCTTCCTTCAGGCTGCGACGGCGCAGTGGGCTGATGGAACAGTTACCATATTTTTCTCACTAACAGCTAACGGACCGGGGCGCAACTCATTTTCTCCTCACAAACGAAGCTTTTTCAGTCATAGCACATCCCATTAAAAACATCATGTTAAAACAAAACAAGACCCTGAGATCCCACTGGGCAGCTTCAAACCACAAACCTCCAGAGTTCAAACTGGTCACAGAAATATCTTTAAACCTTTATTCATAATTTATGGAGTAACAGAAAAAAATCAGAGCAAAATCAGTTAGAAGGCAAAGTTCAGGTTTCTGTTCAGGTTTTCAGATCACCTGTCCATCACAAGACAACACATAGACGCACAGGATAAACACACACACACACACACACACACACACACACACACACACACACACACACACACACGCACACACACACACACACACACACACACACACACACACACACACACACACACACACACACACACACACACACGCACACACACGCACACACACACACACACACACACACACACAGACCTAGCAGTCATGTTTTTGGACTGCAGGAGGAAGAATAATCATATTTCAAGGAGAACGATGGATTCAGCAGTAAGTGGTTACCATCAGCTTCATCACGTCCAGTTTATCCTCTAAACAAATATTTTCAAAACATGTAAATGTTCTCTGGCTGCTTTCTGAACGATCGCAACACAAAAACACTCTAAAACTTTTCATGTGCCAACTGATGAGATAAATAAAAGGGTTCCAGTTTCTCTGGGGAAGGGGAACGTGTTTACCCTGACATGAGACGTTCGCCTCTCAGGCGCTGCAGAAAGTTAACTTTGTGGTTGAGGCTGTTTAGAAGCTGTTTACAAACTCTGAGGGCAAACCTTTAACAGCAGCAGTGCATCCTGGGATTTCTCGTCTCGCAGCAACAACCTGCAGCCTCGGGAAGGAGCCAGTAATGATGCCTGATCTGAATTAAAACTACATGTTGATTAATTACCCAGAAAATTTCAGTGAAAAATGAATCCTGGCATTGCAAAAAATAAATAAAATAATTATTTTTTTCTAAATGTCATTGTATAGCTTCAAACTAGCATAAAAATGAAAACCTCCTGTTTGCATCGGATAAAGTTTTTAAAAAGGAAATGTCTGTTGCTGTTGGGAGCAGACCCTTTTACTGGTTTCTC
This sequence comes from Alfaro cultratus, assembly GCA_903066825.1. Taxonomy (NCBI): domain Eukaryota; kingdom Metazoa; phylum Chordata; class Actinopteri; order Cyprinodontiformes; family Poeciliidae; genus Alfaro; species Alfaro cultratus. The sequence continues at coordinate 21,985 of CAEFZX010028355.1, forward strand.
ACATCTGGGTGCAGTAAAGCCCATCATGGCCGCCTGAATGTGGCGTCCATGTTCTGGATTTGCATGATGGATGGTTGTTGCGTCTGAGTGGGACAAGTCGCCCGCTGTAATGGCTCCCTGAGGAACTCCATCAGCCATTTTCACTGAGCTACAGATAAATAACAAGCTGGGCAGCTCAGCCATAAAACAGCTGACTTAAAGAATGAAAAGAGTATGAATCTAACATTTATGATCGGGATAAAACACCTTCACTTCCCAGGATGAGACCAAAGAGCTGACTGGTAAAATCTGAGTAATGGTGAAGTCAGTTTAACTAGTTGAGGAATTAAATACTGCATAAAATTTGACACAACTGCAACTAAAATGAAGCTAAAAATGATTATAAAACTTTTCTGTAATTATTGGCTGGATGATTGAGCTGACCATTGGACCAGTCCATGTCTGAGTCAGGTTTTCCTTTACAGATTTATTCTGTTGGGTTAAAATCTGCACTTTTCTCCGAAGAGAGTCAGTGTATCAGCTGACTTTGCTCAGAGCATCTCAGCTGGAGTCACTCGGAGGAGATTCTCCTGGTCCATCAACCTTCTTCCTGTCGCTCCGCCCCTCTTCCTCCTGTGGGTCAGCCGACTAGCTGCCTGAGTTAAACTAAGTCCCTCAGATCACACCTGTTAATGGTTGCTCTCATTTTCAAACTTGTTCTTAAAGTTTTCCCAGTTTAGGTATTTATATACTCTATTGGTTTGCTAAGTTATCAGTAGGTACACCTTGTATCGGTTATGTCATATGAACATGATTAATTACACCTATGGGAGAACTTTATAGTGCGACACACAAGGAATGGCCACCATGTCTGCTTGTTTAATATGGGTAGGAATGGGGGATTATACGGCACATAGCAGTAGCAGAAAATAGATGCAAACACAACTATGTAATGAAATCAACTTCAATCCAACATCTCCCACACTAAAACTGTGACATTTATAAATAAATGAATAACATGAAAATATAACTTTGAAAAGTGAACCTTTTTTTTTCTCCTGTGAATCTAAATATCCCAAATTATTTCTGTTAATTTTGACTTTCCAGCTTCCAAACAGAATCCTAGATGTCAACATCCTGCAGCGTTTTCGGAGGACATGGCAGCCAGATGGAGCTCTGACTAAAACGTTCCTGTTGCGTTTCCGTCGGCCTTCATGTCCGTTTTTGTTGTTTTGCTGCAGAATCCATGCAGAACCCATCAGACAACTGTGTTAGAAATGTGACATCTGAAGTGACTCCAACCTTCACGCAGCGCTGTTTCCATAAACATGAGACAAAATATTGTAAACGTGTCAAACTCAAGCTGTGTTTAGGAAATCACAGAAGCTCCTGGAGATAAACAGCCGTGCCTGTAAACATGGAGCTCTGCTGGCTCATATTTGCTGTTGGGCTTTTAGAAACGACTCTTTCAGCCGAGACGGCTTAGACTGAGCCGGAGAGCCGGGAACGTGGCGGATTTTAAATCATGTCTGTCTCGTCTCACAAAGAGAGGTGCAAAGTTTTTCATGTTCCTTAAACACATTGAAACCATTTCCAGTGTTATTGGGATTGTATGACAGACCAACACAAGTGAGTGGAGAAATGAGTTGATGCTTTTCAAAATGGCTGAAAAATCTGAAAAGTTCATTTATTCTTCATTGAAGATCAAAATGGTCAGTTCCAATAGCTGATCATTACAAGTTGTATTTTAGATTATGAAACATAATACAAAGGAAACTGGAGATATTAAGAAACTAGTTTAGGTCAGTATAATCCTTATTCCTTCCTATAATATCAAAAAAGGGTTTTTTCACATCTTGTATTTATCTTGAGGTAAATGGCATAAAAAAACCACTAAGTGATTCCAGAATAAATGAATAAATCGTCAAACCCAGAGAGCGATTCACCTGGAAATGATGGTGAACATTTTCTAGAGATTCCTTGTTGCAGAAGCTGCAGGCAAGACGCCTTAAAGGAGATGAAATGAATAAAAGATTGTTTTCCTTCTTCAAGTAATCCATAACTGAGCAGGCAGCAGATGCACCTTCACAATCTGAGGCTCAAACGAACGAAGCAAAGACAGACAGAAAGACAGACAGACAGACAGACAGACAGACAGACAGATAGAAACAGACAGACAGACAGACAGACAGACAGACAGACAGACAGACAGACAGACAGACAGACAGACAGACAGATAGAAACAGACAGGCAGACAGACAGATAGAAACAGACAGGCAGGCAGACAGACAGACAGAAACAGACAGACAGACAGACAGACAGACAGAAACAGACAGACAGACAGACAGACGTTCAGCTGCCACCAAATCCTCTCCAATAAAACGACGGCTGTTGAGATCCAACAAGACTTCACTCGTTTATTTAACCTTTAACCTTCAACATGAACAAATTGAAGAATGTTAAAAAAATGTATTATTTCAGAACTTTTCATAGTTTTAATGTGACAGTTATAGTTCGATTAAAACTAATTTTCAAAAGGAATGAATGCAAAGTTTAAACATCTTTTAATTCAGTTCCAGCATTCTGTCTTCTTGAGTCAACCTTTTGCTCAGAGTAAAGAGGTAGCAGAGGATTTTATTGTAAATGTCTGTCAGGTGAAGGGTACAGGTATGAAACCAACCCACATTATTATATTTACACCATGTAAGTTATGATTGGGACCGTTGTAAATAAAAGCAAATCTGCCAAAATCTCAGAAATGTCGACTAATTTCAAATATTTAGAAGAAAAAAACTTGGATATTCTCTTAAAAATTATGAGTTTGCAAAAAAATTACAATCTTTTATGATTAAATCAAAATTTCTGACATCATAGACACATAGATCAGTTTAAGAACTTCAGCTGACTAACAGGATCACAGGAAACCAAAACCTGAGAGAGCGAGTCACATGAGGGGAGGATCCAGATCCAAACAGCAGCAGGAAGGTTAAAATACCCAGAGGGGCAACGAGGGGCAACGAGGGGCAGCTGCAGCTGAGCAGGAATCAAGATAAAACCCAAAACTCAAGCAGTAAATTACTGAGATGAGCATCTGGATGTTTCCTAAGTGTAACTGCTAGATATGGGCCGGAGGAATCTCTCCCTCATTTTTGTAGTTTCCTCTTTGCTTTGGTCCTTATGTTTCAGTACCGACAGTCTGCGGATGTTTGATTTTCTAAAATCAATTTTGGGACATTTCAAATTGATTCTGAATCATAATAGATGAGAATTAAGATTCCACGTTTTGGGACATTTTCTATATCATATTTTCGTTCAGTCGGTCAATCAAGTTCGTTTGTATGAATCATTTCAGCAACAAGGCAGTTCAGAGAGCCTTACATCACAAAAACACTAAAAGGTCATAGAAGACACAACAAGTGTGCAGCGCCGTCGTTACATATCAAAATGTTGATTAAAGTTTGATTTTGAATGTTTGAAAAGCAGCTCGATGCAGGTGCATTTTTAGTCTAGATTTAAAGGAACTCAGCGTTTCGGCTGTTTTACAATTTTCCAGAAGTTTGTTCCAGATTTGTGGTGCATAGAAGCTGAATGCTGCTTCGTTAATTTCCTTTTCCGTAATAATCTGCTGTAATCCAGACTGGTCAGGAAGGCTGCCACCTTCCTGTTTGTTGGATCACTGGAGGTGATCTCCTCTACGGCAAGCTGAGTGGTTCATGTTTATCGTCGTGTTTCAAGTCTCCTGGAGGTTAAAACCTTAAAGGAACTGAGAAACTCAGCTGGTTCTCACAAGAATTAACTTCAAATATTTTCCAGATATTTCCCTCTCAGCATGCAGTCGGTCTGTTTGTCTGACTGGGAATCCAGCTGTCATGGGAAGAGTTTGTTCCTTTGACTTTGCTCCATGTTTTCCACATCTCGCCTCTGGAACGAATCAATTCTGCGTTCCTGATACGGACGGGAGGCACCTGCTCCATGGACGCACTGTCACGTCTCCGCTACACAAACACTGCAACGTTCCAGTTAGAAAGTTCACTGCTTCACAGGAAAAGAATTAGCGAGAGGGAAAACAAAGCGGACGCTGTCCATGTGGACAGAAATCATGGTGCCATTTCCTGAAATGTGTTGCGTGTCCAGAAGGGCCTCCAGGCTCTGGCTGTAAAGAGAGATCTGTAAATCCTCCATTTTCAGGAGACGGAGATCTGGCTTGTTTGGTTTACTGCTGCTTTCTGCTGACGTGGGCCACCTGTGTAAGCACAGGCAGCCAGGCAGGACGATCAAACAGCAGCTTGTTTATTACAGGAGCTGCTGCTTAAACGAGGCAGTAAAGTCAAGCAGGGGAATAAAAGTCCTGCAGCAGGTCGCCAGCAATTAGTCAAACATTGAATGGATTCTTGTGGTTTTTCGAAAGTTTGGCATTAGAACTTTAAATGGGATCAGAGGATGTTTGGAATCATATCTGAATCGTGTCACTGTGTCGGTTTATCTGCTGATGGACCTGGAGGGAAAAAAACCCTTAATGTGTTCATTTCCCGCCGTTTGCCAGAATATTCCCAACACATATGCTATTTTCAGTGATAACATCCCAAAGTCATTTAGTCCTGGTGTTATGAGTTTACATTCTTATTTTATTAAAGGAAATTTCTCATAGTGACTCATTTCTCAAGTGTCACTGTGAGAAATGAGTTTTGATAAATTATGCTTACTGCACTGCTGAGATTTAATCTGGGAGTTATTGAATATTATTAATTTATTGTAATGCATCAAACTTTTTTCTTGGCAGCAAAACATGAAAAAATGATTTTATGAAAAAGCCACATGAAGTGGTGAACAGCAGCATAATAATAAAACTCATTTATTTTCATACTTTTGAACTTTCACTGCAGCTGCAGCTGAGAGTCTCTGTACATCCTCAGTTGGATTTAGGTCTGGACTTTGACTAGGCCACATGTTAGAACATGAATATGCTTTTATCTAAACTGTTCCATTGTAGGTCCAGCTGTGTGTTTTGGATTGTTCACCTACTGGAAGATTAACTTGTACCTATTACTTTCAGGATGCAATTCAATTAAAAAAAAACTTTTTAAATCCAAGGCTGCGTCCACATGGAGAAGATTTTAGATGGATCCAGAAAACGTCTTTCTCATTTCGGCTGTGCATCCACATGGATTTGGTGTTTTCGGAGACCACAAATGATTATTTTTGAAACCGGGTTCCAAAGAGGCTAAATGTCAAAACTCTGGTTTCATGTTTCCGGTTCTCTTGCTCGCCGTGTTTTTTTTTTAAACAATGACATTGTAGCTCCGTCCATCTCTCTCTCTATCCCACATGCTTCTCACTGTCACCAATATCAAATATGGCGCCATTCTGTTCTTTTTGTGTCGAGCTCGGGCAGTGTCACAGCGCCACCCAGTGGCCCGGCATACCAACCGCATCATTTTCTGTGGCGCTTCAACGTACATTTTTGTTACCGTGGACAGGGCCAAAATGTTTTCCTAACTCATATCATCCAGGTATCGTATAGAGTCGTGGTAACAGTCAGTCATGCAGTGAATGTGAAGAGGCCTCTGACTGAAGACTGTTGCTGTATGACAGCCTCATCATGACATGCAGCAGGTCGATATTCAGCAGCAGAGACAGTATTTCACAGTAAAATGTCCTGATGACATCATCAGCTGTTAGCAGCTCTGCTAATCCACTTCCTTGGCTTTGACTTCACAAAAGACTAAATTTGTACACAGATTAGGTGATTTTGTTGTGTCAAACTCAAACAGTTTTTGTTCAAAATGTTTAAGTTTTTCATCCTGATTTTGTGATTCTTTTTCAGTATTTTGGCAAAAGACTCACACTGAGCATAATGGCAAAAATAAATTTCCTTTCTTGGACATGAAAATGCTTCAATAACCTGAGGTGAGCCTGTGTCTCATGCCGAAGCTTCATCTTAATGCCTTTTCTATCAAACAATAACAGCCTGTGCTGAGTCCAGAGGGAAGGACTTCTCAGTATCACGCACAGCCGGCCTGAGCCGAGCCAAGCGCTCAACACCACCAGATCAAAGTAAAGACACTTTATCAACTCATACTGCAAAATATTAGCCTGGCCTATTTTCCAGATTACAGTATAATAAAATCAAATCCTTTCGCCCAGTTTGAAGTGTTTGGAGACAAAAGGTCAAAAAGTTATAAAACTGGAAGTCAGACTGTTTATTTCCTAGGGTGTCTGACTCAGATAATAGTTTTATCTAAAGCCATGAAGGATAATAAATAAAGACAGTATATTAAAGAAAGTACAAGCCCTTCAAGAATTGTACTTTCCTTTATGTGTTACCCTTTGAGGCAGATTTTTCCAGCAGGAGAGTTCAGCAAAATATGAAACAGGCACATAAATCTTACATTTAGTAAACATGTTGATGCTGTTAAAATGAATACTTTGCTATTCGGATGTTCAGTAGAATCCAGATATTTACATTCATTTTATGAATTTTTCCTCAATGACACTAAATCAGACTGAACCGTGTTTCTTTTCAACTCATTTAAATGCAACTTTGTCCAGCTGAACAGAAACAGAACTGAAGTTATTATCTTTGGATCTAAGAGGAACGATCAGCACACAGCTTCAGTTATTACACCTGGAAACTGGAGATCAGTGATGAACTCTGACCTGAACCTTCAGAGACAGAAAGACGGTTACAAAGTCAGCCTTCTATCAGCTGAGGAACATTTTTAGGATTAAAGGACTAATGTTTCAGTGAGATCTAGAGAAACTCATCCATGTTTTATCTTTATTTGCATTGATTGCTGTAACAGTGTCTCACAGGTCTGAGTAAAAGGTTAGACAGCAGAACCAAACATGGAACCAAACATGGAGAAACAGCATTCAGCTTTTATGCTCCTTTAATCTGGAACAAACTTCCAGAAAAATGAAAAACTGCTGAAACACAGAGCTCCTTTAAATCAGGATAAAAACCCTGTTTAGCGCTGTCTTTGATTGATCATTGATTGGTATATTTGATACTGATTACGGTTGTTGCATAATTGGTGATTATTTGAAATGCTTTGCTGCTGAAATGCTCTAATAAACTTGACCTGAATCAACCAGGATGAAGGTAAAACCAGGTCTGCAGATCGTCTTTGTTGTATTTGTTTGAATTGTTGTAGTGAATGAGGATCTTTGTGTCATGATCTGTTTTTCTGTGTTATTTTCGAGTTTTCTGTGTCTCTGTGCTCTCCTTGTTGTCCTGTCTCCCCTTGATTGTTCCCAGGTGTGTCTCGTTCCCTTGATTGCCTCCTTGTGTATTTAGTCCCACCTGTGTCCGTTGTTTTTCGTCGGGTCCTCCTCTGATGTTTGCCAGTCTGTTGTATGTGTCCATTCGTTTGCCGTGTGCTACCTGTGGTGAGCCCCCTGTTCCCGCTCAGCAGTGCTGCCACGGTTGTTGGACTGTCTTTTGCTTTTTGTTCATCATTAAATCATCATTATTTGCTTACCTGGGTCTCCTGGCGTTCTCCCTCACCTCCTCACCACTCACTTCATGACACTTTGATTTGGCTGGATGATTATTACCATTAACCTCAAACACTCAAACGTTTAGGATTTGGAAGAACTGAAGGCAAACCAGGACATGAAATCTCAGGAACATAATTTCTTCAATAAAGTTTCCTGACATTAATATCTAAATAAATAACTATGAACAGCTTGTGTCTGCTTCGTTCGTTTTCCTAAAGAAGAATGTTCTGTCAGGATGGATCTATTAGGCTCCTGGAGGTCAAGTTTCAGTTATACATGAAACAGCATTCAACACATGTTGGTTTACTTTACTGCATGAATAAAAATAACCTGAAACATGGAACTGGTCATGATGCTAATGAAAAGGCCATGTTTTTAAAGGGATTTTATAATAAAACCAGACAACACAACAAAGAGAAATTTTAATCTGCTGATCAGCAACAGATCAAGAAGGAAGGTTATGTTTGTCCGAATCCCTTCCAATGTGTCCCGTAGTTACAGCTTAATATGTGAACGCTGCACTTCTGTTTGCTGATGCAGTTGCAAAAGAAGTTAGAGAAACTTCAACGGCTCCTTTTCTTCTTTTTTAAGAAAAAAGCTTTTTGGATTCTGAATGCTAGTCAGGTTTTATAGTACTGAACATGTTTAAGCCTAATTTATCTTCATAATAAAAATATACTCTTTTTTGTGGTTTTGGACATTTTTTTTGGCCCATGAACGAAAACTTTATCCTTGATGATTTTGGGCCCTGTGACAAAACGTTTGGACACCAGTGCGCTAGAGTTTTACTTTTTAATCACAAAATAATTCATAGATTTGCACCTGGCTCTGCAGGAAAATAAATAAATCTTTCAATTGCTTTGGAAGATGAAATGTGTTCTTGTTTCTCCAGACTCAGTTTCTCACCTGTGTTGTGATAAGAAGAAGAGTCAAAGCGAAAGAGACGGCGTCGGTGGCGTCCGGTCCAATAAGGAACGCCGGGCCCCATGGAGAGCTGGGATCAGGGGAGCCGACATGTGAGGCTGTTTTGTTCACAGGGACGGCCCGGTGCCGATCAGGGGTCTGAGCTGTGGGGCTCAGCCGCCATGTGTTCACACTGCGCTGCCTCTTCTCCATATGGGATTATTTACATGTCGGCTTTGTTGTTGAAAGATCAAAGCGCGGCAGAGACGCAGCTGAGATGATTTTATGACACATTTTAGCAAATTTGCGAGGGGAGGATTTTATAATGGCCTGTAAACGCTGCTCCACAGCAGAGCACCACATTAACTCTAATAACCCACAGGAATAAAAAACTACCTCATTGAAGCTGGGAGCTAAAAACCTGGCAGGTAGTTTTTGTTTTGATAAGTGATCTTATCAAGGGACCCCCAACACGCACATACAGTAAACTGGACTTATTAGTACATAAAACATGTCTTGTTAATGTGCACTCAACACAAATAATACGCCGCTTCCGTATTTTGTGTTTCTATTTTACATATGTTTGAATACAAGAGTGATATGGCCTAAAAATGCTGAGCAAACTATTATTTGGCATGAAAAGCATAACTTTTAACATAATGAGCAGATTTTTGCTCATTGAATTTATACATTTCTAACTGGAATACATGATTTATGCCTCTGTAGCCACAAACAGATTAGCAGTTAGCCGCTGAGCTAGCGAGGAAACTAGCATGTTAGCTCAGAAATGCTAACACAGTAGAAGTATCAAAAAACAGAGGATGAAAAGACTTCTTCTTGCACATTGTTCAGTTTTTATTTTACAAAAAAGGAGAACAGGGCTACAAATCCTGATAATTTATACAAATACAACACATTTCAAAAATAAATTTTAATTTAGTAAATTCTCTGTGAACAAGTTTCTGCAATAGCCCACTGCTTGAGATCCCTGAGCAGAGACACAGAGTCAAACACTTTTTCTTTTCACACCTTCTTACAGACATTAAAAATCTTGTTTCCTCATCAACACTTTAAATATTTACACCAGGAATGAGTGTATGGATGTGTGAGGGAGGCAGGAAATCAATGTGAACTCTTAACGTTTCCTTCCCACCATCACAGTAAAGAAACAGCACCGTGCAGACGACCATCTGACTGCTTCATGTAACACCACATATCAAGGTCTCAGCCTCCTGAAGCAGGCGTTGTGGAAATAGCTACATTAGCCGTGTTTGAGAATTGTCTTAAGTAACGACTAGAAACATGCAGAAGCTCCATCAAATGACCTTCCTTCAGTTTACATTTGAAAAAACAACACAGTTCCAGCTGGTTCTGTTAACAGTTGGGATCCGAATCGTCCCAGTTGGACCCTGCATACAGTGCTATAAAAAAGTTTCTCTTACAGGTTCTTTCTTGTTTGCTGTTTCAGAATATCAAACAAATTTTAAAATCAGCACAGATAACATGAAAACATGCAGAAAACAGTGTATAAATGATTATTTCAATTAATGAAGCCATTTAGAGGTTATGTGGAAATGAGTCTGAGGAGAAATTTTGAATCACTCTGAAAAATTGTCATTTCAGCCATATTGGAGGGTTTTTGAGTATGAACCGAATGTTCATCATAGCACTGTATATTAAATGGGAGATATGCAAAAGCTACTTTTTTAGCCCTTAAATACATTTTGTTGTGAAGGAAAGTTGGATTTAGTCTCGCCTGGTGCTGATTAGATATCGTTATATTCTGTTTATAAAGTATTTGCTGCAGAACTGCTAAACAAGGTTATAGATTTCCTATGTTTTTGCAGATTTCGTCTTGGGGATCTCATGATCCAAACGCATTCAGTGACATTCTTGGTGCCAACATTGGCTAAATAACTGTGCCTTGTTTGCAACATGTGTTCATTCATAATGTGGCAACATTTCCTGACTCCAACATGAAAGGCTGGATGGATAAGTCATGTGCTGTTGACATCTTTTAATCAATTTGGCAGTAAAAAGTTTTTTGCGTAACAAGCTAATCAAATCTCTGCTACCTGCAAATTACAAAATGGCAGACCAGAGTGAAATCAACATTTTAGTTGTACTTTATTTATGTTTGTTCAGTTATCTTTGTCTGAAAGAAAGGTCGTCTGTTTAATTCTGAAACATTTAAGTGACATAAATCTAAAAAAAAATACAACAATCTTTGAAGGAAATACTTTTTCAGAGCACTGTATGAACCTTAATAGTGGCTTTAAAGTGCAGTAAAATAAAAACAACACAAGCATGTTTATTCTCAGTTTGATAAAGATTTCGTAATTCACTTTGCAACATATTTCAATCTTGTTCCAGTTGTTTTTGTGCTTTATAAAGTGAGAAATTTTCTTGGAATATGTAAGTGATTCAGCTGCTTTGTGGGGACAAATGAGAACAACATTCAGCTTCCAGTCTGTCTATTTTTAACAGACTGACTGGAAGTTGCTGTCCCCAGTAAACTCCAATCACCTTCATAAAGACTGACTCTATGTGGGAAACCCAGACCTGCTAGATCAAAAAGAAATGTGCTTTTATACTCTTGTAATAAACATGAGAATAGATCGGGATATTTAAAAGCTGACAGCACAAAACGCCGCCCCAGCGATGGTCCAGCTGGATGAAGAGACACAACAGGAAGTATCTGAGGTCTTGATCATTTAACCACTCCTCTCTCTGGTCCGATCTGGTACCTGGGTTTAGCTCTGGACAGTGATGGGAACCGCTAACTACAAATGTTAGCTGCACTGACCGCAAAGCACTGATCATAAATATTAGTACTGGTAACTTGCTACACCGACATAGCATTGAGCACAAGCTAATGCTTAAGCGCTAAATTCAACCATATTGGTGCCCAACATGTGTCAATGACACATGTGTTACAGGAGAGTATGTCGCCCTCAACAGGGAGAAGTTTGTCATTACACGCCTAACAGTACGATTTGCTCCTCACAAAGGAATTGTTATTTTTCACTCATGGTTTCAGTTTCATAGTTGTTGGGTTTTGCTAACTCTGTTGCTATATTAATTACTGCTCTGAATTCATTGTATTTTATTTTTCCATAATGTTTTGAGAAAAATAATTCTGAGGACAGGAAGTGGAACAGTCTTCACACACTTCAAAATAAGAGCAAGAAGAGAAATGTCTGACTACTTGAAGAACTCTTGACAGTCGATAACAAAAACTTCAACTCAGATGATGAACTTTAAACTTTAACTAAAAGTTTCCAAAACAGGCAACAAAATTAGCGCTTCAGAATGTATCTGAAAATATTAATTTAAGGGAAGCTGAGTGTGCTAAGTGTTTTCAAAGTTAGCAAAAATGCTAAAATGCTCAACGAAAAATTAGCTTTGCTACTAATAAGTGTACCCACCACTGGTTCTAGATATCAGTAATCACAGGTAACAGAGCAATGACTCTATGAACAGGACTGGGGCCAACAAATAACAAATACTGTACAAACTTTAATGAAGGTGCTCTTTCTTTTACTAAAAACTGACAAAAACAACCAAATATATGAAAACTAGACAAAATATATACAGATGAGACCCAAGAACAGCTGTAAGGATACCAAAAAACCCTTTACCGTATCGTAACAAGCCAAACTCACTCAGTTAAGGAGCTACAGTTTGCTGTGTTGTTCTGTGTACTAAAACATGGCAGCTATATATTAATATTTATTCAAACACAATGACATAACTTTACCTAAGCATAAAGGCATTTAAACATTTCCCTTTCAACGAGCTGTGACTGTGTTGATCCATGAAAGGATAAAAGTTGGACACTAGCTCAGCATTTCCTTCTGGCAGGTCGAACTATTTGTTCCAGGTCCTGATCAGCTTCCTGGAACCTGGGAAGGTTTTCCATCTGCTACCTGAAGCTTTCAGCTTTTAATGGTGATGATAGTTTAATATTTAGAAGTGAAGAATAAAAATACCACTGGTAATGAAGACGATTTCAAAGCTTGCTAAACAGATTAGTTAGATTAACTGCAGCCCTTTGGAGGCCTTAGAGACTCTTGTGCTGAAATAGTTACTCTGCATTCCCTTTTTATGTTTTTCTCTGAATATCAGGATAGTTGGTACTTTAGGAATCAATATGTGGTGCAATTTCAGATTAAAGTGACCAAATGAGAAGGTTTAAAAGCAGAGACTATAAATAAAATTTTAAGACGTTAAATTGTGTCCAGGTCTTTATATGTACCTTCTTTCCTTCATTTTCAAGAAAAAACACAAAGTGAAACTAAAATTTGACAGAAAGTCCTACAGTGCTCCCCTCTGTGTCCTTCATACCTCATTCTGCGGCAGCGATGAACCTGTGGCTTCACTTTAATTTGAAATATTCTTGAATAAAAAACGAAAGCAGTAAATCTGCAGAAAGGAATCCAGATACCGCGCAGGGCCTTCCTGACTGGAAGCAATCCTGAGCAAAGCTGCAGGCCTGAGGTGTTTGCAGAGCTCAGAGGTGATTAGTGGGGGAGGCTGTGCGGCACAATGTGTCTCTCCAAACGTCCTCCCTCGGTCTCTTCCTTCTCTCCTGGATGAGAAAACAGAACGAGGGCACGTAGGCCACCCGTCTCCCCAGGTCTGGAGCGCAGATGGTGTGCAGGCGGGACGGGAGATCTCAGGGACTCGTGGTCCTCAGGCCCTGCTTCTCCATGATGTTCCAAAGCTTACGCAGATTCGACTGGGTGATGGTGTCGTCGGGTTTCAGCTGGAGAGCCCGGAGGTAATTGGCTTCGGCTTCTTGCAGTTTCCCGTTGAGGTGGAGGATCGCTCCGAGGTTCATCAGAGCTGCAGGGTACTGAAGCAAACACAAAGGACCATTTTAGGATCTGATCAGCTATCATTGAGATATTTAGCTGGTGCACAGCAGCTACTAACTACTTGAAGTTTTCTACTATGCTTCCTTGAACAGGTTAGGACAAGTCTATGGACTATACAACACCCCCGAATGAAATGCAGCAAACAAAAACAGTTGAAAACGGAAGTGCTCCAGACCACTAGGGGGAGTCAAAGAAAATAGTATTCATTTCTATGGGACCAGATGCAAGATTCAGAGAAAGAAATTTGAAAGAAAGTAAAGGTGCGTATTACTATA